>JAQBSW010003919.1:0-75881 GCA_029291075.1 Eudiplozoon nipponicum | reverse complement strand
TTGTTTTTAACCAGTTGTCGAACAAAATAGCAAAACTACCGTCAGTCACACGTACTGACGCGTTTTGAAGTTCATAAGGGGACACCACACTGACTGGCGAGGATCAAACCTTTATGTATATATATATATATATATATATATATATATATATATATATATATATATATATATATATATATATATATATATATATATATATATATATATATATGGAAAGCAAGGGACATGCGGCTCTCTACCCTAGTAGTCTCTGCATACAGTGGACACGACCGGAAATGTCAGATGCACAATTTCTATGCAGTCACGAACTTTAACTTTTTGTAGCTTTCGCCACATATACATATTTAAGTAATAAAATTCAGCAATCAATGATTGCGGCGGGTTTTGGTAACAATTCTTTAAATCAAGTTTGCGAGCTTGAAGTAAGCACCAATCCCATTGTATTTAACCAGTCGTCGAACAAGATATCAAAACTACCGTCAGTCACACGTACTCACAAAGTGGATAATGGCAATTTATTTAGAGAAAACTAAATATAACTTTGCAATATTTCATTTTTATACGCCCTGAGTTTTCATTTCATTATTTGTGTGGCAACTAGTATATATTTTTTCAGTATAAACTAAGAAATGTAAAATATGGAAAGTGCTATTCAGCAAGTAGACCAGCTTCGTCTTTATTGAGCACTCATCAAGTACTTTCCAGAATAGCTGCGACTGAGGCTCAAATGGGG
The DNA here is from genome assembly GCA_029291075.1 of Eudiplozoon nipponicum. Classification (NCBI taxonomy): domain Eukaryota; kingdom Metazoa; phylum Platyhelminthes; class Monogenea; order Mazocraeidea; family Diplozoidae; genus Eudiplozoon; species Eudiplozoon nipponicum. The sequence continues at coordinate 75,148 of JAQBSW010003919.1, read as the reverse complement.
ACACAGTTGCTTCAATCATGCGACTTATCCACTGCGCTACATAAGCCGAGCACTACCTACAATTTTTGGTTATATACACAATGATGCTTCTTGTTCAGGCTTTCTTTTATGCGGAACCTATTTGGCATTGCTTTCGACCTAAAGCTGTTACTAGCCACCCTCGAACTGTCGTTATAAAACAATAATGATGCTACTTAAAGATGTGATATTGAATTGAAGCTTCATTATTATAGATATTTTGACGGTAGAAACTAAACATTACATAAGATAACAAATGCTATTAAAAAAGTAAATCAGTTTCGTTTTTGTTGAGTACTCTTCATGTATTTGGCAGAGTTATCGTAACTGGGGCTCGAACCGGGATACATTTGCTTCCTAGTCTTAGATATTATATATATATATATATATATATATATATATATATATATATATATATATATATATATATATATATATATATATATATATATATATATATACTGTAATGGTGGATCTAAATAGAAAAATCCAGACATTCGTAGATGAACGTAAAAACATAATAAAATGTCCAAAATCCTAAATTTTGTAAATATTATTGTACGGAAGAATAACATACATCATGAAAAATTCTAGAATCTGGCTTCCATTCCAATCAGTTTTCATATATTAGTGATTATCATTTCATTATATAATTCAGCTTATGATATCTAAACGTGAACGTATCTTTGGTTTGGAACTTCTCAGTCCTAGTACCTTGAGAAATATGGACTGTATGGACCAAGGAATTGACGCTATTGGTAGATAATCCCGAAGGTTTCATTAAATGGGACCTATTATATAGGGCATTGTCTTTTTCTTTTTGCTTATATTATTTAATACAGGTTTGGATAATTTCGTATCCCAGTACTTTTCGACTTCTTAAAATTAGTAAAGTATACAATCGAAGTAATTCACCATTTTCCCACAAGCTTCATCAATAAATTTTGAATGGTTAATAAGTGGAACCAACTGTGTGGCTGTTATAAAATGGGATTTATAATTTTACCAAGTCCGATTCCATCATCTAAATAATCTGAGGTTATGACGAGGCTAAGCTCAATCACGAGGTGGTGAGTTGGAAGCTACCTGCGGCTACGCATATTTGGGTTTCAAACGCACACACGCATATATATATATATATATATATATATATGTCTGTGTGTGTGTGTATCTGCACTATAAATGATAACAACACCACGATTTTTAATGAGTTGTATATCACCGAAAAAAATTTCTGAATTACTGATCCTCTTCAAACTATTTTCTCTCAAATGACACCAATTCTCGTATTTTAGTGGTAATCAGATCATCCTTTCATCATTTAGTAAACAATATCATACTTGTATATTCATAGTTGGGTAGAACTAACATATATACATTTATGCACTAAGTACGACGTACCTGGTGCCAAGGAAGTTCAGATCTTACCAGACGGATGTAGCGAAGTCAGCATAAGCAAAGGTTGTAATCTCATATAGACCTGTGTTTTGATGTATGCCATAACTCATCAGAAGGAGCTTTGCACTAGGCCCTACACACACTTCATATTTGATCAAGAAATATGAAACACCTGAATGTACATTAAAGCAGTAGTGCAGTGAACTTCATATTCTTTAGCACTACAACTTCAAAGCACACTCATTCTATAAAATATGCGCCAAACCTGTAAAGATTATAAATTTGCACATTATTACCAATTAATAATGGAGAAATATCACTGACGGTAGTTTTGCTAGATTATTCGACGACAGGCTAAATACAATGGGATTGGGGTTTACTTTAAGCACGCAAACTTGATTTAAAGAATATCACACATTTCACAGAATGACTTCATGATTACCTCAAAAATGCGATACCTGATGTCTATTTCAGCTAGATTTTTTCTATTTGGTCATATTACCGGGTGTTCAGAAGGCTTTTTATTATTATTTATTCGATTTATAAATAAATCTCCTCAATATCACAGAACTAGTACTCTTTTGTAATATTTCTTGAATGGTTGCGCAGTGCGAGCGCCACATCTTGACCCTCCACCATTTGTGTTCGCGGGTCGTCCCTTTGAACTCTCACTTTCGCAATGACACGCTTGATCCTCATTTCCAATTACGCATTGAGTTCGTCTTCTTGTAGGCTGGGTGCAGATTCGCCCCTTTTCTTCCGAAGGCTTCAACATCGTTCATATTAACCAGTTTAAACGAGGTACGATTCTGAATAAACCGAATCTTAAGCAGGCTTCTAATCACACATACACAGTACCATGCTCACACTAGCACATTAGCTTAAATCTGTTATTGTGGGCATTGTCCTGTGTATGTGTAATTAGAGGCCTGATGCTGATTCTGGAAATTAAGAATCGAAACGTCGCCAGTCAACGAAGATTAGAATCGTACCTCATTTCCAGTGGTTAATATGAACTGTGTTGAAGCCTTCGGAAAAAAAGGAACGAATTCGCACCCAGCCAATAAGAAGGCAAACTCGATGTGTACTTGGAACTGGAAATCAATCGGATCTTTGCGAAATTGATAGTGCAAAGCGACAACTCGAGAACGCAAATCGTGGATAATTAAAACTCTGTTACAATGTTAGTTTATGCTGCACGAATTGTGTGCATGATTTGAAATCGCTCGGCGAACGGCTACATGTTGGGTTGAGTAAAATCTTCTCGTTTTGCGCATACTTATAGAAGATTGCTGAGTCTACTTTTCACACGTTACCTGTCCAATTATATAGTATGTTTGGGGTCTAATGCCGGCCTCAACTGATGAATAAGCCATACAATTAAACAATAATTGATTGCGCGGGTGGTGGTAATAATTATTTAAATCAAGTTTGCCAGCTTGAAGTAAACACCAATACAATTGTATTTAACCAGTCGTCGAACAGTGCGTTGCGACTGGCGGTAGTTTTGTTATGTTGTTCGACGACTGGTTAAAAACAATGGGATTGGTGTTTACTTGAAGCTCGCAAACTTGATTTAAAGAATTATTACCACCACTGGCGCAATCAATTATTAATAGATTGTTTTGCCCATATATATGTATATGTGGCGAAAGCTGCAAACTGTTAATGTTCGTGACTGCATAGAAATTGTGCAGCCGACATTTCCAATCAAGTTAAATGTATGCAAGACTACTAGAGGTAAGAGCCGCATATCTAATTTTGTTTTCCATATATATGCAATGCGGTTTGATCCTCGTTGGTCAGTTTGCCGTCGTACTCTAATGATGATCATGGAAGGTCGAAACGCGCTAGTGCGTTGCGACTGGCGGTAGTTTTGTTATGCTGTTCGACGACTGGTTAAATTCAATGGGATTGGTGTTTACTTCAAGCTCGCAAACTTGATTTAAACAATTGTTATCACCACTCGTGCAATTAATTATTGTTTAATTGTATTGTCTATATATATGTGTGTGGCGAAAGCTATAAACAACTAACATTCGTGACTGCATAGAAATTGTGTAGCCGACATTTCCAGTCGCGTACAATGTATGCACGACTACTAGAAGTGAGAACCGTATATGTAGTTTTGCTTTCTATATATATGCAATGCGGTTTGACCCCAGGTTGTCAGTTTGCCGTCGTACTCTGATGATGATCATGGAAGGTCGACTGGCGGAAGTTTTGTTATGTTGTTCGACGACTGGTTAAATACAATGAGATTGGTGTTTACTTGAAGCTCGCAAATTTGATGAATAAGCAGTATACACATAACGCATGCCTTCATTGAATTAAATCTTCTACTCATGTTGACTTTGGCAAATCATTTGAAGTCATTATAATGTGGCGTATTGGGAGCTTCAAGGAATCTTAATTACGAATAAAAGCAATAAAGTGGTCTGATATTTTATAAATGAGCCTTGACAGCTGGTGGTGAAGAAATGAAATCTAAATATGCTTTAATATAATATAGCATTTTAGTGAATGTCAACCAGGCACAACTTATCGCCGAATTTAATTTTAAGTTATTTTTGCTACTTAATATTTTTATTTTTAGACACTTTTTGAATTAAATATAAACAAAGTGGTTTATTACAAAATTTTATTTGTGTCACTCCAGTTCATCTGAATTGGGATGCGTGTTTTCATGTGGTGATCCATCTTCAATCTATTCGTCATCATCGTCATCATTATCCCCACCTTCGACTCCATCTTCATCGTATTCTGCATCAAAATTGTCGTCCTGCTCCAGAAATAATAAGTTTTTTGAATGCTGCACACTTCACAACGTGGGAAATGACAAAAGATCAAGTCAAATAGAGGAAGTCGAGCAACCTCCTCTTACATTTCAGAATTATCAAAATCTTCAACCGTTAAGAGAATCAATATTCTCCCCGCAGAAATTAAGAATACCACAACATCAGCAGGACTTGTCATGTACAACTTTTGATACTCAGCTTCCCAACGTGGTAGCAAAAACTGGTGGTCGACTCAATCTCAATCGTGAACTCTGTGATGCTGACGCAGAAATTTACAATCATTCTTCGGCAATAGTTACTGAATTGGAAGAAAAAGAAAAATTAAATATTCATCTAAATGGTACCTGCTCAAATGGCGGGCTGTTTACTGATTTAAACCAACATAAGAAACCAGACAGTCCCAGTGGTCTTTATATTAGTCGTCCAGAGAATTATATTGCTGAAAATCATCATCATCATCATCATCCTATTTTGCAATTGATAAAAAGGAATCACCCAGGCGTGTGCTCAGAAATCAACCAACGTTCATTACCATTGGCGTCATCCACAATAACGGCTTCAACTTCATTTGCCACTTCTACTTCAACTGCTTTCTCAAAATCAATGTCAACATTAGTGCCATCATCGTCATCCTCAACATCCTCCTCGCCCACGCCGTCCTCCTCCTCATCCTACGCATCATCAACATCCACATCATTATCAAAAACCACGTTCTCGTCACCTCCGCATCTGTCAACGATCCTCAATCGTGGACCGTTGTCTTCCATTTCGTCGATGCTCTGTGAGGAACAACCGTTGGCATGTCATTGTTGTTACAGTTGTTCTATGAACTACCAGTCAATTCAAGTGATGTGCATTCAACAATTTAATGCACATTTGGATTTACAACTAGACGGTAGCTCTTCACCTTACAATCGAAATGTAAAATTACATCAACAGCATCATTGCCCACATCAGCTGAATAAAGAAATTAGTTTTTACCAGCATTTAGTGCAACGGGAGTTGTGTCCTAAAACCAGAGACGAAGGCACTACGTATACAAGTCTGCATCGAAATAAGAAATACACTGAAGATAAAGGTTATTAATTAATTAATAAGGTTGTCATTTGATGCACAGATGAAGTCTGATTTTGTTATATACTTTGGGTGTTTTTTTGAAAGCATGCAATATTTAGTAAACATTCAACATGTCGAGAAGCATAGACTTTATCACGAATTTGTCTTAAAGGTTTCTTTGCTCTTTTAGTTTGTAGTTTCGTAAACTTAGGCAACGGAAATTTTGCTGAAGACGATTAATTTTTTCAGCACAGTGACCGGTGCCAAAATCTGCCTGTGAAAATGGTGTAATCGCGTTGACGTGTGCACCTCTTCATTACTGCCTACTCAATAATGGGAAGAAATAAATCAGCCAAAACCAACTATTTAATTGGTTATATACTGTTTGTGGGGGAGAACTAATATATATGCAATTGTGCATTAGGTGCTGCACACCTAGTAGCATGTTAGTTCACATATTAACAGAAGGATAAACCAAAAACAGCATGAACGGAAAATACAATCTCGTGCATATTCATTTCGTGCTTACTGGCGACTCATCAGTATAAGCCGGTATTACGCCCTTTACTAACTATATATTTTGGTGAGGAATGTGAGAAAATAGAACAGTAGAGCATTTAATTGGTTAAATGTTGCTGGACAAAATGACAGTCAAATCTCCTGATTCGCTTGATCAGTTATATAAAGGATTTAGGGCGTATTATCTGTTTATACCGAGGAGTGTATAGTTTGCGTGGAATTCACATGTACCCTAGAATACACCTTTAGTGCAGTAGCTTTTCATAACATTGTTGTTCAATTTCAGCTAATTCCTTATTAGGTGCGCCAAGCCTAATACAAAAATGCATAAATGCTAGCTCAAAGTCCTTTTATTCCAGACCCAACAACCATAGTGCTGGTTTTAGTTTCTCTTTATAAATACTACTGATGAATCCCCAGTAAGTACAAAACGAATTTGCACGAGGTTACATGTTCCGTTTATGCTCTCCTTGATTATTCTTTCTGTTCATATTTGAACTAATTTGTTACTGGGTGCGCATTACATATTGCACAATTGCATATATACTAGTTGTCCGCCACAAACAATATATAACTGTTGTATATTTAATTGAATAATGTCATGATTACCACGAAATGTGATAACTGAAATCGATCAAGGCCAGAGAGTATGTAGTTGATGGAGTAACAAGTGTTCAGAAAAAATAACAGTTAAATACTTTTTGTTGGGGAGAACTAATATATATGCAAGTTGTTATTAGGTGTTGCGAAACTAGTAACAAATTATTAAAGTTGTGACCAGAAGGATGAACCAAAGGCAGCATGAATGGAAAGTATAATCACAAACATTGTTTCCTGTGCTTACTAAGGACCTACTGTAGGAGCCGGTATTACGCCATTTAACGACTATATATATTTGGTTGAGGAATGTGGGATAATAGGAGGATACATTCTCCTAGATGAATTTGTAAACCTGCAGTAGAGTAGCTAACATCGTATATTCTCGACAATGCGACCGCAACGCTAACTCACACTATATAATATATATACCGGGTCTGTAAAGGATATTAACACTATGGCTATTCTGTTAGTAACCAATACCAAAATTATTGTATCGAAAAGGTACATGGTACCAACATGATGGATATCAATTTATGCTATAGTTCACCGAAATTGAGAATTACAACCATTTCTGAACACCTGTTACTCCCCATTCGTTTCGTTCTTATGCTATAGTTCACCGAAATTGAGAATTACAACTATTTCTGAACACCTGTTACTCCACATTCGTTTCGTGCTTACTGGGGACTCATCAGTAGGAGCCGGTATTACGCCCTTTAACCACTATATATTTGGTCAAAGAATGTAGAATAATAGGACGGTACAATCTCCTAGACGAATGTGTAAACCTTTAATAGTGAAGCTAACATAATCTAAAGTCAACGACAATGTGACTTCAATGCTAACTCACACTATATAATATATATACCGAGTCTGTAAAGGATACTAACACTATGGCTATTGTGTTAGTAAACGATACCTTTTTGAAATCGATGAGTACCGGATACTAACACTATGGCTTCCGAGTCGGTACATGATACCAACCTGATGGATATAAATTTATGCTAAAGTTCACCCAAATTGAGAATTACAACAATTTGCGAACACCTGTTACTCCAGTTAAACCATACACTCTGGCCTTCATCGATATCAGTTATCACATTTCGCTGTAAGCATGACATCATTCAATTCAATATATTACAGTTAATTACTTTTTGTTGCGAAGAGCTAATATATATACAAGTATGTATTAGGTGTTGCGAACCTAGTAACAAATTAGTTCAGTTGTGACCAGAAGGATAAACCAAAGGCAGCATGAACGGAAAGTATAATCTCATGCACATTCGTTTCGTGCTAACTGGCGACTCATCAGTAGGAGCCGGTATTACGCCCTTTAACCACTATATTTTTGGTCAAAGTATGTGGAATAATAGGACGGTACAATCTCCTAATGCATACTTGCATATATATTAGGTCTTCGCAACAAACAGTAATTAACTGTAATATATTGAATTGAATGATGTCGTGCTTACCGCGAAATGTGATAACTGATATCGATCAAGGCCAGAGTTTATGGATTTAGTGGAGTAACAGGTGTTCAGAATTTGTTGTAATTCTCAATTTCGGTGAACTATAGCATAAATTGATATCCATCAGATTGGTATCATGTACTGACTCGGTAACCATAGTGTTAGTACCATGTACCTTTTCGGTACAATAATGTTGATATCGGTTACTAACACAATAGCCATAGTGTTAGTATCCTTTACAGACTCTGTATATATATTATATAGTGTGAGTTAGCGTTGAAGTCGCATTGTCGTTGAGTTTAGATGATGTTAGCTTCACTATTGCAGGTTTACACATTCGTCTAGGAGATTGTACCGTCCTATTATTCCACATTCTTTTACCAAATATATAGTGGTTAAAGGGCGTAATACCGGCTCCTACTGATGAGTCGCCAGTAGGCATGAAACGAATGTGCATGAGATAATACTTTCCGTTCATGCTGCCTTTGTTTTATCCTTCTGGTCACAACTGAACTAATTTGTTACTTGGTTTGCAACACCTAATACATACTTTCATATATATTAGTTCTTCGCAACAATCAGTTATTAACCGGCAGATTTGTAAATTGTGGAAAACACGTGAAAAATTCACTGTAATGACGAATTTACTTTTCTACATTATGCGAGGCTTAAATTGTACTGCCAAATTTATGTATAATGATATTGGTGTGTGTTTTAATCTTGCAAACTTGATTGAGCTATCTAACTCTTATCACCGACAGCGCAATCAACCATCATTAACTATATGATATATAATTTGGAGATTTTTTACTTCTAGGACAAAGAAACTTTAAAGTTTTATATGTTAGTGTATTAGTTATTAGCAATTATACCAGGTTTATGTACTTTTACCAAATCGTACACTCGGAGAGAAATAGTAACTTTCATATGAGCATGTTGGGTCAAATAACTTATTAAAATATTTTATATTAATTTCTGATATAAGGCAATGTTGACATGAATTTGAGTCAGAAGTTAGCTTCTTCAAAAGATTAAGATTTTATTATATAGGTATATGTTATTTGTCAATTATTTTAAAAAAGAATAAAAATGCAAACTATTTATTATGATTAAATACTGTTTGTTGCGAAGAACTAATATATATGCAAGTATGTATTAGGTTTTGCGAACCTAGTAATAAATTAGTTCAGTTGTGACCAGAAGGATAAACCAAAGGCAGCATGAACGGAAAGTATAATCTCATGCACATTCGTTTCGTGCTTACTGGCGACTCATCAGTAGGAGCCGGTATTACGCCCTTAAACCATTATATATTTGGTAGAAGAATGTGGAATAATAGGACGGTACAATCTCCTAGACGAATGTGTAAACCTGTAATAGTGAAGCTAACATAATCTGAAGTCAACGACAATACGACTTCAATGCTAACTCACACTATATAATATATATACCGAGTCTGTAAAGGATACTAACACTATGGCTATTGTGCTAGTAACTGATACCTTTTTTGAAATCGATGAGTACCGGATACTAACACTATGGTTTCCGAGTCGGCACATGATACCAACCAGATGGATATAAATTTATGCTAAAGTTCACCCAAATTGAGAATTACAACAATTTCCGAACACCTGCTACTCCAGTTAAACCATAAACTCTGGCCTTCATCGATATCAGTTATCACATTTCGCGGTAAGTATGACATCATTCAATTCAATATATTACAGTTAAATACTGTTTGTTGCGAAGAACTAATATATATGCAAGTATGTATTAGGTTTTGCAAACCTAGTAACAAATTAGTTCAGCTGTGACCAGAAGGATAAACCAAAGGCAGCATGAACGGAAAGTATAATCTCATGCACATTCGTTTCGTGCTACTGGCGACTCATCAGTAGGAGCCGGTATTACGCCCTTTAACCACTATATATTCGGTAGAAGAATGTGAATAATAGGACGGTACAATCTCCTAGACGAATGTGTAAACCTGTAATAGTGAAGCTAACATAATCTAAAGTCAACGACAATATGACTTCAATGCTAACTCACACTATATAATATATATACCGAGTCTGTAAAGGATACTAACACTATGGCTATTGTGGTAGTAACTGATACCTTCTTTGAAATCGATGAGTACCGGATACTAACACTATGGTTTCCGAGTCGGTACATCATACCAACCTGATGGATATAAATTTATGCTAAAGTTCACCCAAATTGAGAATTACAACAATATCCGGACACCTGTTACTCCAGTTAAACCATACACTCTGGCCTTCATCGATATCAGTTATCACATTTCGCGGTAAGCATGACATCATTCAATTCAACATATTACAGTTAAATACTGTTTGTTGCGAAGAACTAATATATATGCAAGTATGTATTAGGTTTTGCGAACCTAGTAACAAATTAGTTCAGTTGTGACCAGAAGGATAAACCAGAGGCAGCATGAACGGAAAGTATAATCTCATTCACATTCGTTTCGTGCTTACTGGCTCGGTATATATATTATATAGTGTGAGTTAGCATTGAAGTCGTATTGTCATTGACTTTAGATTATGTTAGCTTCACTATTACAGGTTTACATATCTGTCTAGGAGATTGTACCGTCCTATTATTCCACATTCTTCTACCAAATATATAGTGGGTTAAAGGGCGTAATACCGGCTCCTACTGATGAGTCGCCAGTAAGCACGAAACGAATGTGCATGAGATTATACTTTCCGTTCATGCTGCCTTTGGTTTATCCTTCTGGTCACAACTGAACTAATTTGTTACTAGGTTCGCAAAACCTAATACATACTTGCTATATATATTAGTTCTTCGCAACAAACAGTATTTAACTGTAATATATTGAATTGAATGATGTCATGCTTACCGCGAAATGTGATAACTGATATCGATGAAGGCCAGAGTGTATGGTTTACCTGGAGTAACAGGTGTTCGGAAATTGTTGTAATTCTCAATTTGGGTGAACTTAGCATAAATTTATATCCATCAGGTTGGTATCATGTACCGACTCGGAAACCATAGTGTTAGTATCTGGTACTCATCAATTTTAAAAAGGTATCAGCTACTAACACAATAGCTATAGTGTTAGTATCCTTTACAGACTCGGTATATATATTATATAGTGTGAGTTAGCATTGAAGCCGCATTATCGTTGACTTTAGATTATGTTAGCTTCACTATTACAGGTTTACACATTCGTCTAGGAGATTGTACCGTCCTATTATTCCACATTCTTCTACCAAATATAGTGGTTAAAGGGCGTAATACCGGCTCCTACTGATGAGTCGCCAGTAAGCACGAAACGAATGTGCATGGGATTATACTCTCCGTTCATGCTGCCTCTGGTTTATTCTTCTGGTCACAACTGAACTAATTTGTTAATTAGGTTCGTAAACCTAATATACTTGTATTTATTATGATTATATAAATCAAGATTTCGAGCTTGTTATAAACACAAATCTCATTGGTGGTAGTTTTTTTATGTCGTTCAAAGACTGTTTAAATACAATGGGATTGGTATCTACTTCAATCTCGCAAACTTGATTAAAAGAATTGTTACCATCCAGCAATGTTTAATTGTATTAACTATATATATATATATATATATATATATATATATATATATATATATATATGTGTGTGTGTGTGTGTGTGTGTATGACAAAAGTTTAAAAAATTTAATGTTCGAGCCGACATTTCCAGTCAAGTACAATTTATGCGAGACTACTAGAGATGAGAGCCACATATCTAATTTTGCTTTCCATATATATGCATTGCGATTTGATCTCGCTAGCACGTTTGCCTTAGTACTCTGATGATTATCATGGAAGGTCGAAACGCGTCAGTATGTTTGGCTCGGGGTAGTTTTGCCGTTGATTTACGACTCGTTAAATACAATTGGATTGGTGTTTACTTCAAGCTCGCAAACTTGATTTAAAATTGTAAGCCCCCACCCGAGCAATGATTGATTTTTTAAATTTTTATTTATATACATTTTTCAGTATAAAATAATTATTGAGTAATTTAGAATAGGCAATTCATCTAGAGTCAGATGCGAAAACAGACACGCACAGGTTCGAGCCCTGCTCGTAGCTAGTTCTGGACAGTACGTAAAGAGTTCCCAAAAAGGATAGAACCGGTCTATTGGATAAACTGCATCTTTTAAATTGCATGATGCTTAGTTTATACTGATAAATAATGGGTTTGGTGTTTATATCAAGATCGCAACCTTGATTTAAATAAGTTTTATAATCTCCTACGCAATATATAATCGTTTAAATATTTAGCATGAGATAAGAAATAACCCATTTTTTTGCCACATTGCATTTTTTCAAAGCAAAAGCCTCCAAAGAGAGAATAATTTAAATTGTAAGCTTTATGTTCGTTTGTTACATTTATTCCTGTCATGATATGTTTATTTTTATACGTATGCATATTAATAATTTTATTCCGAACATATGCACTGTGTGTGTTCTGTCAAGTTTGAATCCGTCTTTTGCTATGCGACCCTAAATAATATTTACAATGGGTAAAATTCCAATTTGAATATTTTTTAAACGAGACAAACTTTAGCTTTGCTATACCGTAAATCTGTCATAGGGAAGCCACGAAAAATGATATTATTCATAGATAAATATTACCTATGAAAAAAATATTTCTTTCCTCAATTTTTAAGATATGCGCAATTGTATTTTAGGTATTACGTACTTAGTAGCCTATTAGTTCAAATAGGGCCAGAAGGATAAACCAACTTCGGCATAATATACAATTGATAAAAATTGGTCATCGCGGCAATACTTATAAAATTTCATCATTATCATTCATGAATGACGCTCATTTTTAACTATAATTCATTTATAGTAAATGTTCATGCTACTCGTTGATATAAAGTAGCAAGATGTTGCTGCGTTATAAAAATGTAGTCCAAAATAACAGGAAAAAAATTTGAATCAACATTATTTATGATACCTAATTTGACAATTGTTTTGCGAATAATGTTTGACATGAACAATATATTTGAAGATACGAAAATTTTATTTTTTAAATGTGATATTAGAATTGACATTTACCATAAATTGGAATGTATGACTAATGGAGAAATACATGTAGTTAGCCAAGTATTTTTTGAAATTTAATCGCTGAGTGCCTGCTTCATATTTTCCAATCCGGCGCTTTTCGTACGCGGGTTTTGGCTTAAATCTGCTATTGTGAGTATTGTGCTGTGTAAATATGTGATAAATTGGCCTGAAGATGGAACGGGGATTTCCGTTCCTAAATGTTGCCAGTAAACAAAGATGTGATAGAACCGCATTTCCATTGAGACGAATACAAACTCAGCCCGATCGAAGACAAAACGAAAATGGAAATTGTGATCAATCGGATCTTTGTGGAACTGTCGGTGCAAAGCTAAAACCCGCGTACGCAACAAGCGGTATTTGAAAATATGAAGCTGGCATTCCGCAATCAAATTTCAAAAAATACTTGATGAAAGTTTGTTTTTCCTCCAAAATTATATGTAAACTTTTTAAAAATTATTCTATAAATCAAGTAAATTATTTTACCTTTGATGCCAGAATGTAAAAAACGGGTAATTGTTTTAGAAAATTTAACTAACTGCATTAGTTTTTTCATCTTCCATTTATTTTAACAGCACCAAAGTTTCCTTCACCTGTATCATCGTCAAAACTTCTGTCGTTAATTTCATCAGTTCCTTCCAACAATGTGAGCTTAGACCATGAATTGATTTCGAGCACATTCAGACCGTCAACAGATTACTTGCCTACCGTTAGTGCAAACATGAATAATGTAGATGGCATAAGATGTTTTGAATCATTTCATAGCACAAATCAACCTGACATGGACAAATTTAATGAGAACGGAATGACCGACTCTCCTTCATTCATGGCTTCCAGCGGCAACTTGAAGGCGGACGTTCACGCACAACATTCTACACCAACGGCAACCGAAATAATCAATTACACAAGAGGCTCACATTATTCACCTGACCATGTAAGTGTTTTAGCCTGGAAGTGTGCACGTCTGCAAATGTTATCAGGTATTCCCTTTTTTACGAAAAAATACATGTAAACATTCGCTTCGTGCATACTGGCGACTCATAAACGGGGGCCGGTACTATGCTTAAATCCACAATATATTTGGTCTAGCAATGTGTGAAAGTGCAATCACTCTGAATAGGGGTAGAGATGGTCGGTACAATCTCGAAGAAGGTATGGAATGTTGGATGGGCCAATCTCATTAAAATATGGCATAGTTGGACGCTGCAATCTTCTGAAATATTTGGTATATGGACAGTGCAGTCATCCGATTTGCTGTGTGCAAAATAAGATTGGTCTTGCACATATAAATATAGCTAAGCATATACAATGGGACAAATGCGCACATAAAAATTTTTTAAAAAATTTTAATTAAAACTTGGTGTTCCAGCATGGTTAGTGATTGCTATAAATAGTCTTTGTCCAGAGTTTTGCGCGAAAAAGCCAAGCACTGAGGCATTTGAAGCCACATGCGAAACGGCTTTTTACTTTTTAACCATAATTGATTGCGCGGGTTTTGGTAACAATTATTTAAATCTAGTTTGCGAGCTTGAAGTAAACACCAATCCCATTGTATTTAACCAGTCGTCAAACAACATAACAAAGCTACCGCCATCCGCAACGCACTGACGCTTTTCGACCTTCCATGATCATCATCAGAGTACGACGGCAGACTGACTATCGAGGATCAAACCGCATTGAATATATATGGAAATCAAATTTAGATATGCGGCTCTCACCTCTAGCAGTCTTGCATACATTGAAATTGACTGGAAATGTCGGCTGCAAAATTTCTATGCAGTCACGAACATTAACTGTTTGCAGTTTTCGCCACATATACATATATAGGCAACACAATTTGACAATAACTGATTGCGCGGGTGGTGATAACATTTTTTAAAATCAAGTTTGCGAGCTTGAAGTAAACACCAATCTCATTGTATTTAACCAGTCGTCGAACAACATAACAAAACTACCGCCAGCCGCGACGCACTGACGCGTTTCGACCGTCCATGATTATCATTAGAGTACGACGGCAAACTGACTATCGTGGATCAAACCGCATTGAATATATATGTTTACTTCTATTGCAATCTTCTGAATAACTATATTTTTAATGTAATATTTCTGCAAATCATTATTTTGATTTAATTCAGATTAATTTCCTTAACAAACTATTCGGCGAAATGAAGCATAATCGCTTCTGTGAAATATTTAACGGGTTTTTAGTTTCATTCCTGACTGTAAAAATTATATATATATATATATATATATATATATATATATATATATAAATTTTCTAACAGAATATTTATTCTATATATCTTGTCAATGTAAACTACAAATTGCGTCAAATAGCAAAGGCAACTCATCCACAAAATGGGTTTCATTTTTACAGCGGCACATAAAAATCTATGTAAAATTTGCAGAGGACCGGACTACAACCAGGGAATATTTTTCTTTTGAGCTTGAGGCTCAATCCACTGCGCTACTCGTGCCGCATACTAAACGAAATTTTCAGTAATAAGCTAACAAATGCGCCCCGTTTCCAGTCCTGTTCATGGCAAATTCTAGGCAGTACTTTAAGTGTTACCAATAAAGACGAAGCTGGCCTTCTGAGAGAATTTTTGTTCTGGGTGCGCAGTGCGATCATTTTATTTATGGTATTCATGATTTTCTACCGTGAGTAGTCGATTAGCCCTCTCAGTTCCACAATGATCTCTATTGTTACCCATTTCCAAGTATTCGTTGAGTTCGGCTTCGTAGTCTAGTCACTCCGAAGGCTTCTACACCAATTGTACCAACCACTGGAAATGAAATAAAATCTAACCTTGGCCGTTTGACATATCGCTACTTCATTTCCAATACCAGTTTCAGAAATCTAATAACATAAAATCCGCTTATTACCAGACCAGATTTAAGCAAAATTTGCTTGACCAGACTTTCTCTTCGTTGGTTTTTCTATCTATACTAATTATTCCCCCTTGTATGTTGTATTTATAATCACATTGTTCATTAGGTTTAATTTTTCACCCTTTTCACGGTGCATAGTATGCAGATTGCAATGTTGATCACTCCTATTTTTGGGCAATTTTTGTCGTTGCTGAACCTGAACTTGGCATCGCTTTCACAGGCCGTATTTCTTCCGATTGTTTTCAATCCGATTGAATGTTTGTTCTGGTACAATGGATGATTCGGTTTGTTGGTGGTTTGTGTGATTCATGAACAGTCCGGTAAAATATCATGTCGGTGAAATTTTTAATGTTTAGGACGGATTCTTATTGTTTAATTTGAGGGGTTCCGTATACGTTTAATATTTTTTCGACTTTTAGTTGTGTAGAATTGAGAATTTTGATAAATTGGCTAGATTTACTGGAGTAACAGGTGTTCAGAAACTGTTGTAATTCTCAATTTCGGTGAACTATAGCATAAATAATGTTGGTATCGGATACTAACACAATAGCCATAGTGTTAGTATCATTTACAGACTCGGTATATATATTATATTGTGTGAGTTAGCGTTGAAGTCGCATTTTCGTAGACTTTATATGATGTTAGCTACACTATTGCAGGTTTACACATTCGTCTAGGAGATTGTACTGTCCTATTATCCCACATTCTTTGACCAAAATATATAGTGGTTAAAGGGCGTAATACCGGCTCCTACTGATGAGTTGCCAATAAGCACGAAACGAATGGGCATGAGATTATACTTTCCGTTCATGCTGCATTTGGTTTATCCTTCTGGTCACAACTGAACTAATTTATTACTAGGTTCGTAACACCTAATACATACTTGCATATATATTAGTTCTTCACAAAAAAACAGTATTTAAATTGGCTGTATGCCATAGTTCAACTATATGCTCTGAAGTTGTATATTTTCCTTTCAGGACCCGGCGTTCTTATTCAAATTCTGTGATAAATGTTGTTCGATTTTGTTGATCAATTGCTTTTTTGTGAGTGTGAGTGGTCTTTGATACATGAACAACCTAACAGAATTGTACTTCCAGTCAAGTACGATGTATATAAGACTACATGGAATGAGAGCTATATATCTTAGTTTCATTGTCTTATTTATGCCATGCGGTTTGATTCTCGGTAAAAAATATGCCGCCGTGCTTTGATAATGAACACTGAAGGTTGAAAGGCGTCAATAACTGCAACCAAAGGTAGATTTTTTTTTATTTTGGGCTACTGGTTGAATACTATAGCTTTGGTGTTTATCTTAGGGTCGCAAACTTTATTTAAACAATTGTTACCTAAACACGCAAAATCAAGGATTGTATAAATTATTTTTTCTGTGGGCTGTTGAAATGTTTGTCGTTAATAGTAATAAACACGTTTACGAAGAGATATTTTAAAAATTCAGTGCACATCCTAATTCTTCGACAGTTGACATATGAAGGCAGCATTTATTAACTTCGATGAACTGCATAATAAATTATTCAAAATAACCATCTACCAACCATTTATTTAACTGTCAACGTGCACACATTCAAATGTATTAATTAGAAAAAAATTTTCGTTTACCCAATGCTGGATAATCTTCTTGCCCCTGTTTTATTCATTAAGTTTCGCATAATCCATGCCTAAATTTTCTCGATTCCAAATATTTCTTTTAATCCTTTCCGAGTATAATTTTAGTCAACAATACATTAATCCAATTCTGGTGTGATAAATTTAAAATTAATAAAAATATAAACATTTCAAATCAGGCCAATTGATTTGTTAGTTTAGCACTAAATGGAGAATATAACATTTTTGAAATAATTAAATGAATATAATTCAAGACTGAAGTCACGGTCAACACAAATTAACAAATTCATTGACAATTGTATTTAATAAAATAAATAAAATGTTGCGATACAGAGTATTATATAATTATTTCGCCTCTGCTTCTGAATAGCAGAGAACTATTCCCACTTGATATTTCCTCAATAGTATGAGACAATATATCAGCATTAATATATACATTATACCAAACAAATAACTGTTATCCATAAAAATAATCATAAATTGATTTCGCGGGCGAAAAATATTATCATTCAAATCTAGGTTGCGAGATTGATATAGAAATCAATCACATTATATAAACGTTTATTCGTAGAAACTAAGCAATGTATAAGGAAGCGAAAGACATTCATCCAATAGAACTGTTACGTCCTTATTGGGAACTCGTCAAGTACTTACATTTAATCAAGGTTGCGATATTGATATAAATATAGTATAAACTAAGTATTGTACAGTGTAGAAAAGACAGTTCATCCAATAGACCGGTTTTGTCCTTATTGGGAACTCATCACGTACTCTCCAGAATTTGCTCGAACCCGGGCACGTCTGCTTCGGAATCTGGTGCTTTAAGCAATAAGCCACCCTGCCGCACTATATACGACCAAATGTTTCTCGGTAAGCCTTTCTTTTAGGTAGAGCCTATATGGCATCCCTTTAGCCCTATAGTTCCAACTAATCATCTCCAATCTTTCATTAAAGAACAGATATCACATTACCTTGGGCAGAGATATTGAAATGAACATTCATAAATTAAACGAACATTGGTTGCGTGGATAGTAGGTGATGAGTTACCAATAAGGACGAAATCGGTCTAATGAATGAATTAAACGAACATTGGTTGTGCGGGCGGTGATAACAATTATTATAATCAAGGTTGCGGTCTTGATATAAGCACCTGACCCATTAATTACTTATAGCAAGACGGCAGACTTGATTAAAATAATTGCTAGTTTATGCTGACATATGTAAGTAATTAATGAATCAAGTGCTTATATCAAGACCGCAACCTTGATTTTAATAATGGATGAATTGCCTTTTCCACGCAATAAAATGCATAGTTTATGCTGGCAAATTTATGTAAATAAAAGGTTAGGTGTTTATATCAAGATCGCAATATTGATTAAAATTAATTGTTATCACTGCCCGCGCAACAAATGCTCGTTTAATTATATAAATTTTCATTTTAATAAAACTTCCCCTTATAAAGTGGTATTTGTTATATTATGACAGATTGGGAATGATTAGTGGGAACTTTAGGGATACAGTGATGCTATATAGGCTCTACCTGAAGGAATGGATAATTAAGAAATAGTAGTAAGGATATAACTGGAAATCGTGTGTAGTATGCGAAAGAGTGGCTCATTGGTTAGAGCACCAGATTCCGAAGCAGAAGTGCCAAGATTCCAGCCCTGTCCGTGGCAAATTCTGGCCGGTGCGTGATGAATTCCCAATAAGGACGAAACCGGTCTACTGGATGAATTGCCTTTTTCACACTATACAATACTTACTTTATACTGGCAAATGTATGTACATAATGGGTCAGGTGTTTATATCAAGATCACAACCTTGATTGAAAGTAACTTTCATCATCGCCGCGCAACCAATGTTCGTTTAATTATATAAATCTTCATGTACTTTCCAGAAAGTTTTCCGTGGAGAGGGCTCGTAGCTTGGCAGGTCTGATTTTGAATCTTCTGCTCTCACTACTGAGCCACCCTGCTGCACACTACACACACATTTCTGTTTTGCAATAACTCATGTTTTTAATTGGCCCTACCTTTAGGTGGAGATTGTTAGGTATCTCTATGTTGGAACACCATCTCCCATTCTAGGACAGACACCACATTATCTGCGGAAGTGGCACTGAATTGGATTTCTACAATTAAGTAATCGTTGTTTTTGCGGGTGTTAAATCCAATCTGCGAGCTTCATATAAACTCTAATTCAAACTCTGTACAATAATTAAAGAGTTATTAATTAGGACGAAACTGGTTTATTGGATGAATTTTCCTTGTTACCCTATTTACTGCTCAGTTAATACTAGAAAACGTATGTTCAATGGGATCGGTGCTCATGTCAAGCTCACAACCTTGACATAAATCATTTTAATCAACACACGTTCAATCAATATTTGACTAACTGTGTAACACAACAGTTCAATAACACTTACACAGGCAGCGTGATACCTGTTATATAATAACAAGTAAGTGTGGCTTAGTGTAAACTTAGGTCTAAACTGATGCCACATAAGCTCCATTCGAAATAAAATCTAGTCAATAACTAAGTTAGTATGTTGAATCTCCCAGATTGGCGTTCGCGGTTCGGAAAAGATCCGATTGATCCCCATTCCCAAGTGCGCATCTGTTTCCTTTCTGATCAGGCTGGATGAATATTTAAATACTGTTCGTCGCAGAGATCTAATATATATGCAGGCATGTATTAGGTGTTGCGAACCTAGTAACAAATTAGTTCAGTTGTGACCAGAAGGATAAACTAAAGACAGCATGAACGGAAAGTATAAACTCGTGCACATTTGTTTCGTGCTTACTGGCGACTCATCAGTAGGAGCCGGTGTTACGCTCTTTAACCACTATATATTTGAATGAGGAATGTGGGATAATTGGACAGTAGAGTATTTAAGTATGTATTAGGTTTTGCGAACCTAGTAAAAAATTAGTTCAGTTGTGACCAGAAGGATAAACCAAAGGCAGCATGAACGGAAAGTATAATCTCATTCACATTCGTTTCGTGCTTACTGGCGACTCATCAGTAGGAGCCGGTATTACGCCCTTTAACCACTATATATTTGTAGAAGAATGTGGAATAATAGGACGGTACATTCTACATTCTTCTACCAAATATATGAGGTTAAGGGGCGTAATACCGGCTCCTACTGATGAGTAGCCAGTAAGCACGAAACGAATGTGCATGAGATTATACTTTCCGTTCATGCTGCCTTTGGTTTATCCGTCTGGTCACAACTGAACTAATTTGTTACTAGGTTCGCAAAACCTAATACATACTTGAATATATATAATTGTTATATATTTAATTGAATGATGCTTGCCGCGAAGTTTGATAACGGCTCCTACTGATGTGTCGCCAGTAGCTAAACTCAATATATCATATGCATGGAGCGAATCAAAACACTAATTCAACAAATATATCCATTTATATATACTACAAATGGCGGATCACCCTTTACCCCAGTATAATTGAAGCTATCTCGAATTCCCGGTATACATAATCCCACCTAGTGTGCAGAATGATGTAGGGGAGAAAGAAAGTATCGAACAGGTGTGTTATAACTGTAATGTTACGATATCACGGTAATTAAAGTTAAAATTTCGAAACTAAAAAATTCCGACAAATTTGATTGTCAGATTACTATAATCAAGGTTGCTATCTAGATATAATCACACGATGAGTTCCCAATAAGGACGAAGCTGGTCTACTGAATGAATTGCCTTTTATACAGTAAACAATTCTTAGTATATACTGACATATGTAAGTAATTAATGGGTCAGGTGCTTATATAAAGATCGCAACCTTTATTATAGTAATTTTTATCACCGCCCGCGCAACCAATGTTCGCTTAATTATATTGGTTGTCAGATACCAGTTTTCGGCAGAGAACTATTATATATGCCCTTGAATGAGGTATTGCGCACCTAGTAACAGCTTTGTTCAAATATTACCAGAAGGATAAACCAAAGATAGAAAATTACCTTAATAGAAAGAAAGTGAATGTTAGAACGACACTTATGTTAGGACTAAATAAAAGGAGAAAGGAGAAGATAGCAAGGACAAACTAGAGGTCTAATCAAAGCCAATTTTTTGGTTATGAATGCACATACACATACACATGCGTGGCGTGCACCTATTTACTTGTATGACAATAACTGTTATTAACAAGTCTATCCTGAGTACAAACTGTGTGGTTTGAAACGAAATTTAACACGTGCATTGGTCATTCGGACATCTAGTTTTATCACTCATGACATGCTTTTATGACGAATGTTTCTGAATTATTGGTCTCCCCACAGCAGAAAATGTGAGGGAAATCTCAGTTACATCATTTTAAAATGAGTGTATAAAACGCGTGCAAATGTTAAATTCTTATTCAGCCACTCCAGCCTCTTTTAGTTAGATGAATATTACAGTTACGGTAATGTACACACCCACACACACACACACACACACACACGCATGTGACACGCAAATATCTAGTGAAAGACCAGTCTGAAGTACAAATAATATGGCTAGAGGAATAAACGCGCTTGCTTCATTAGTTTCATTTCCTAAACTTTTGAGTGATGGAACAATTAAAGAAGGCTACCGATAAAGGCAGACAAAATATACTAAAGAAAGTAAACTAATGGAACAATAAAATATGCAAGTACGTATTAGTTGTTGCGAACCTAGTAACAAATTAGTTCAGTTGTGACAAGAAGGATAAACCAAAGGCAGCATGAACGGAAAGTATAAGCTCATGCACATTCGTTTCGTGCTTACTGGCGACTCATCAGTAGGAGCCGGTATTACGCCCTTTAACTACTATATATTTTGGTCAAGAATGTGGGATAATAGGACGGTACAAATATGCGTTAGTCAAAACGCAGACCAAGTAATAATAATAATATGCGTTGTTGATATTAGGTTGGTAACTAACTAAGAGCTAGTTGTATATATATATATATATATATATATATATATATATATATATATATACTATATATATATATATATATATATATATATATAATATCTTGAACACACCTTATATAAATTTTTCAAGGATTATTAAAGCTGTTGTATATCTAATTTAAAATTTGTGTTTAGTGTGCGGCACGGTGGCTCACTGGATAGAATAAAATTCTTTAATGCAAATATGCCACTGTTCGAGATCCTTTCACTTCAAAAATTCTGGACTGTGCTGAAGAGTACCCAATAAGGATGCCGTAACTAGTTTTATGTAGCAATAATAGAACCGCTAGTGAGAAGCACAGTTATTGTTGATACAGATTAGATCGTACCTCATTTCCAGTGGTTAATATGAACGAGGTTGAAGCCTTCGGAAGACGGGGACGAATCCGCACCCAGCCTAACCGAAGTTCAGATCGATGCGTACTTGGAAATATGAATTAATCGGACCTTTGCGAAACTGATAGTGCAAAGCAATAACCCGCGAACGCAGCTCGCGGTGAGTCAACATACGAAGCTCGCTCTGCGCAAAAAAACACCCTTTAAAACATATCTGTCAGACAAATTGTTGATATTTGTTGCTGTAGGAAAAGCTTCTCTGATTAAATGTATTATTTTGAATGCATATATACACACACACACATCGTCGGGTGTTATAAACGTTCCTTTTCAAATTTTCCTGGAATTTCTTCTAAATCTGTTGTTCCGCGATGAGAATATCCTCAACAGATTATATAATCGCTTCGGTAATAAAAAAATTGTTTAACCATATAATTCTAAAATCGAATAGGAATTCGCATATTTTACCCAATGTATACCTCGAAAAATATTGGAATAACGCAGGACAAAATCTGTTACAATTTAATAAATATTCCTTTCATCTTAGTTAATGCTTCGCAATGAGATATAAATAAATCGCCGTCCTTTGAATAACAGTGATAACTGTTCTTTAATAAATCAAACTCTTTCTAGTAACTTGCAATTTACATTATTAAATTGTTTAGAAATGTAGAGTAATAAATATTTACCTAATGTATCCTACCGAACTAATTCGATCTACGCTATAGAATTTACTGTGGTAGGCAAAAGGTACTTGAAAGTTTAACTCCTTTTCAACTAAAACATTTTATTTATCAATTTAGGACGTGTTTTCGTCAATATTTACTGAAAAACTACTACTAATTCTAGTATTTCTACTACTTAATATACTAAAATTAATATTACTACTATTATTATTACTACTACTAAGACGATGACTGCTGATACTACTACTACTACTCCTACTGTAACTATTACTACTAATTCTACTACTAAAATTACAACTACTGCTTCTACTACTAATCATAATATTAATTCTGATATTACTAATACAACTACTACCAACAATACTTTTACTACTACTAATACAAATACTAATTTTACCATTCGCAACATTAATACTACTATTGCTACTAACACCACGTGTTATATGAAAACTATTTCTAATATTACTGATGTAGTTAATATTATTAGTATTATTTATTTTAAATTATTATTATTATTATTATCAGTAATATTAGTAGTAGTTGTATTTTTAATATTTTGTATAAAACTGATGCGTTCACATTTGCTTTCGGATGCGCATTATTTTTCCCTTTTTCACAATAACCAGTACAGTAACGAGAGCGTCAGATGTAATTTAAATTCAACGAACAAAAGCATAAACGAAAAGAAAACAAGAAGTTTTCCGACAAATGGCATCGATAAATGTATGGGAATTAAGTTTGGTTCCTTTCTGGATTCTCAGTCGCGTGCAAAAAATATACAAGAAATGGAGGCTGACAAATATAACGACGAACAGATTCGATTGAGTTTAACAAGATCCACTTCAGATGCAGATACGTATTCCTTGCCGTTGATATCGCCAGCTTTTCCATTATCAGCTACTGCGTTGTCAGCGCTCTCACCGCCGTCAGAATCATTAGCATCAGCTTCATGGTCTTTCATGCCTTCAACATTTTATCCGCCAAATTTCAATCAATACACCCCTTTCAATGAATGCCCAATTGAAGAGAGTAATTCAAACAATGCTTTTGTGTCAATTTCTCGACAGCCTTACGAAGAATTTGAAGAATGTAATGGACAAATTGGTTTTGAGCAGAAATTCCTAAGCCCTTCAAACAGGCTAGAAGCACATAAATTTGAAGACAAATTTGGCTACTCGGTAATACAGAACTCAAAAAACCTAGGATTGTTCACTATTTGTGAAGCTGAATCAGATGGACCAGAAATGCCAGGTTCTTATTCCCCTGCCTGTTTCGCCAATTTACAAACATCTCCTAGTAACGATACTGACTCGGCAAACTCGTCAATTGCTTGGTCAAATTCTACAGATTCATTCTACAACTCACATTTGATGATTCGACATTACCAACCACTTGAGTCCCATTCTCTACTGACGGAATCTCATCCACATGCCAATAATCACATTGCTACTCATTATGATGGGCAAATGCAAAACTACCTCGACAGTTCGTATTTTTATCAACCAATCAGCGCTCAACAATCAAGAGTTGAACAATATCATTCTAAACAAGAGCTCACAAATGAATGTCGACAAACGTTTGAAAATTATGCACAAAACTTGTTTTCAACAAGTTGTGATACTGATCAGATATGTACAATCGATGAGGTTGGACAAGATTATCCATCTCTGTTTGATTACACAGAGTTACTCAATAAAAGTGACAGGGGATTTGAAAATGCAGATTGCTTTACGTCAGAAAATAATGTTAAATTCGGCGTCAACAGGCCAGACGGTATTGCGCAACACCAAAATGTAGAAAGTCGATTTGAAGGTGATTCAATTGATAGTGGAACATGGGCGTCAAAAAATGAGACTCCTGACAATACTAGAGACAGCATCTCAAGTGTTGAGAGTATTCCACGCGTTCCTGAGGAGAATGAATGTCCAGTTTGTGGACGTAAATATGCCCGACCAAGTACATTAAAAACACATTTGCGAACACACTCTGGTGAACGACCTTTTCGCTGTGCAGTTTGCAAAAAAAAATTTTCGCAGGTAAAAATTTTTTAATTGAATAAAACGTTTCTACGCATTACAAACACGGATTAAACACAATTAAACTGGCATTTATGAGGGATAAATGCGTGTGCATAAAAGTATTGTTAATCTATGAGTACACGATGACTTGACTTAATGATTGTCAAATTGTTTGTGGGATGTGCTTTCCGTTGTAAAAGGCTGCCGAAAGTAACAGCCAACATATTCGGAGTCAAATTGAAGATAGTCAATGCAAACATTTTGTGGGGTACAACAAAGGCGAGGTAGTTATTCAATTCCCTGCCGCGCAACCAATTCCGTTTAAAGAATACACCTCTCATTAGCAGTGTATTGTACCTAGAATGGATAAATAATTATCTTCATGGAAAATATTTCTATTACTTTGTGCAAACATGTTAGGTATTTGCATTGATTTTAAATTCTATTTTTTTGGCATGACCATTGTATTGGAATTCCGTCGAGTTCGCTGATGACTATTTGTCAAATAATATGTTGAATGGGAATTATTCACACCTCGGTATTTAATATCAAGTATGGTTGCTCTGAAAGGATCTTCAGAAAAAATGACTGATTAAGCAGTCATTTGTTGTGTTACTGATGATGTCAGTGATTGAAATCAAAATTGCAATCTAAAAATAACACTCACCTCGATATTAACCAGTCGTAAAACGGGTCAAATCTACCTCTCGGTTTGAAATATACTACAGCTCTAAATTAATATTTCATTTTTTATTATTTTTTTACTAACAATATTTTTAGGTTGCTTTTCATTAATTCAAAGTCAATAACGCGATTTTTCGTCAGTGGATAGAACGAAAATGGACAGTTTTTAGATATGCCTTAAACGAAACATTTTGCTGGACAGGGAATAGATTAATTATCTGGCCCATGTTGTACCCAACTAGGTATTTTCATCCACTTTCTTCAATTTTGATCAGAATATTTCGGCTTCCGGTTTCGGAAGCCTTTTTCAACGGAAAGCACACACCAAGAAAAATTTATCAATCACTAAGTCAGGTAAATATATTCGGACTAAGATTGAAAACAGTGGATGCAAACAACTTGTTGAGTTCAACAAGGAACAGGTAATTAAAGTTCTTTAGATAGTCTACTAGAAAATATTACGTAAATATGCGGATATAAGTCACCGGCGCAATGGGCTTAAGTATAATCTTGGTCTATATTATCGAACTACTAATTCTTTACTGCTGGACAACACGAAGACTCTCAAAGTCAACAGAACTTCCACTGAGAGTATGCTGGTGGGAAGGATGCTTCGTTAATAATGTCGTATCGGCGCAGTCGATTCCTTACGTCTCCTGGAATTTCAGCATACTAGCACGTTAAATAATGACAATCAATAGCAAAATGGACTGTAAAATAATAATTCGTTTTCAAATTTGTTATGATAGCATGGTGGCTCAGTGTTTAGAGCAATAGGTTCCGAAGCAGACGTGTCAAGGTTAAAGCACTGTCTGCGTCAAATTCTGGACAATAAGCGATGAGTTCCCAAAACGGACGAAACCGGTCTAGTGGATGATGTAAACAATAATTGTTAGCAGGGATGGTGGCAACAATTCTTTAAATCAAGTTTGTCAGCTTGAAGTAAACACCAATCCAATTGTATTTAACCAGTTTTCGACCAACATAACAAAACTACCGCCAGTCGCAACGCACTGACGCGTTTCGACCTTCCATGATCATCATCAGAGTAGTGGATGATTTTCCTTCCCTACCTTATAAAATGCTTAGTTTATATGAACAAATTTATGTGAATAATAGGTCAGGTAATTACATCGTGATCGCAACTTCAATTGAATTAATTTGATAGTGCCACCTTTATACTGTAACGGTTAATGAAAATTCTGCAAGTGCGAAATAATAGTGCCTACCAGTTTTTCATGCAAAAATTTCACTGATTACGGACTATAGTTATTGTAAATGAAGCCAAAATTTGAGTCTGCACACAACCGAATAAACAAACTCGTGAGCATTCCTATTAAAGAGACGCACCGACAAATTAATTATAAGAAGAAAATAGAATAAAGTGACAACATGGTTGCATTATGCCAAAGATCTGCTCTGATTGTTAAATAATATCTATTTAAACTAAGTTTGCATGCTTGAGATAAAAACAAATGCCATTGTGTTTAACCAGTTGTCCAACCGTAATTTCATTGCACTCTACCGGTTGTACAACGTAGTGAAAGCAACGTCAGTCATCAACGTGCGTAATTAAATGCAATTATAATGATCATCATAAGTCGGTCGTCCACACAATATTTTTGTATTTATAAAAATCAGTGGACTAGTCAGAGTGTAATTTAGAAAGGACTAGTTGTTCAGTACAGAATGGAATTCAATATATTTTAGAATAAGCATAACCGGTAAGCAATAAAACACCGGAAGGACCAATCGTGTCATGTTAAAAAATTATATTCGAAATTCTGCGTTATACCTAATGGGAAACAACAATTAATTATTCTTTAATTCAAGTTCGCAAGCTTGAAGTATACACCAATCCAATTTTCGTTAACCAGTCATCGTGCAACATAACAAAACTACCACAAGTCGCAACGCACTGACGCGTTTCGACCTTCCACAGTCATCATCAGAGTACGACGGCAAACTGACTAGCGCGTAACAAACCCCATTGCATATATATATATATGGAAAGCAAAATTAGATATGCGGTTCTCACCTCTAGTAGTCTTGCATACATTGTGAGGTGAGAGCCGCATATCTGATTGCGTAGTGCGGACGTCACCTATTAAAGAAATAATCCATTACGCGAAAGAATGTTTCACAATTCCGAATTCTTTTTTCTTCGAACGAGGTTGCTTCTCTGTATTTCTATAATCAATGCTGCAATCTTGATCGAAAAACATGATTCTTTATGTGCACACATTAGTCAGTAAAAAACTAATCATTTTATGTTGTTAAAAAGGAAATTCGTCTAATATCTAAACATTATACAATTCTTAGGTGATACCGACAAATGTATTTACATAAATTGTCTAGTGCTTAGATCGAGAGTGCATACCTGATTATAGTAATTTTAATCACCGCCCGCGGAACCAATGTTCATCTAATTATATAAATGCTTTGCTTTATGTACAAATTTGGCACTCTGAATTTTCGATACTCATTTTGAGTATGTTAATCAAACCCAAATTAATCCCCCCGAACAAGGGAAACCAATGAAACAAATGAAAAATTTTGCTTAGACTGCTTCATTTATACTTGTCCATGTCTGACCTTATAACTATAATTTTCGTTTAACTAGATAAGTATGAGTAGTGTATAAGTGTTTACGAATTCAGTTGAATATAATTTCATGAATGCATACATTAATCCAAGTGAAACTAAATGGATTTACTGCCATTCCCCCGTGCTCACGTAAGACCAAATTCTGCTGAAGTTTATTAGACTTTTTTCTG
This sequence comes from Eudiplozoon nipponicum, assembly GCA_029291075.1. Lineage (NCBI taxonomy): Eukaryota > Metazoa > Platyhelminthes > Monogenea > Mazocraeidea > Diplozoidae > Eudiplozoon > Eudiplozoon nipponicum. Next base: position 46,216 of record JAQBSW010003919.1, on the reverse strand, counting down.
ACATTTTCTTAAATCTGCTATTGTGAGTATTGTGCTTTGTATATATGTGACTATTGGCCTGATGATGGAACGAGTATTGAAGTTCCGAAACGTTGCTAGTAAACAAAGATCACGCAACACCTCATTTCCAATTATTAGTATGAACGACGTTGAAGCCTTCGGAAGAAAGGGACGATTACGCACCCAGCCTGATCGAAGACAAAACAGAGGAATAAGTGGAAAAGTTTAATCAATCGGATCTTTGTGAAGCTGTTAGTGCTAAGCTACAACCCGCGTACACAAAATTTCAATATCGGCTAAACGTAATACATAAGGCAATATGTTTCACTGAGGCAAGTTTAAGATTCTGTTTACTGAAATCTTTACATTTAACCAATAGTTAATGCAACATGCTTTATAGGGCCTAGCGATTTTCCATCGCTGTTTTTTCATAATAACGTCTCCTAATTTAATGTAGATAAACTTCCTTACTAATCCCATTGCTTTGTTACCATTGCGTGTCGACATACGTAAAAAACTACCCTTGTTAATTTTATTTCCGATTTACCTTGAATGGCATGCAATACATCAGTATTTAACTTGCCTATATTTATAGGCAGTCCTTTTTTCCATCTCTTATTACCTTTTAGATATTGGGCACATGGTTTCACCCATGCATAAGGTTGCAACATTTGCACGGGATATCATACAATCCCGGTAACTCAAAAGTTTCAATCTTCTCGTTTTGGTTAAAATGATTACCTACAATGTTAACGGACTGCCTTAAGCAGTTTGTGAATTGCATGTTTATGCTACTAATTTCACCTTCCTGCTTAGCTTTGAGTCCAGTATTACCCTGCTTCTACGATCCACTCTTATTCAGTCAGATTCATTGTACTTTGAGTTCTGATTAAATTTAATTATGGCACACTATCGTTGTTTCTGTTAATTTAACTTTTTACTCATTAGCAGTCAATATTTCTCGCAACCTACCTAACTCACTCTCACCATATTATGGCTGTTTGTCACAGGCTTTTAAAGTTCATTGATTTTAAATGCAGATTTTAATTCTACATGGATAATTTTACTTGAAATTAAGAAGGATACCCGAGTAAGTATCCTTGCTATAAGCACCTCGTTCTAATTTTGTTACATTTCCAGTTAATTTAACATCCAGTAACGTTAAATTATTCAATGGCCTCTTTTCGATAAACAATTAAATTTCACTCATTTGATTCTATAAGTTTAAAAATATGTCATATCATCCTTGACATGAATCCAAATATATATATATATATATATATATATATATATATATATATATATATATATGTATATTCGTTATAATGTCTATTGCCTTTGAATACTACACAGTAAATTTTGTTATTAGGAAGAGATAACTTATTTAATGACGAAGGCATAATAGTAGAGAAAACTCAGCAAAACTACAATATTTCGTTTATATACATACTTGATTATCATTGGATTTAGCGAGTATCAAATAGTTCGACTTTTCGATTTTACTTTTGTCTTTTTAGCGGGTTACTAAGCGATTATTTTGAGTGTATATGCGTAAGTGTCTGTGTACGCGTGTGTGTGTATGTTCGACTCATTCTCATTTTATTGCAGAGCGGTGTTTGAGATCATTTCATTCTTGTATTGATAAACTCAAAATTGACCAAGTTCTCACTTCGTTGCAAGTATGTATTAGGTGTTGTGAACCTAGTAACAAATTAGTTCAGTTGTGACCAGAAGGATGAACTAAAGGCAGCATGAACGGAAAGTATAACCTCATGCACATTCATTTCGTGCTTACAGGCGACTCATCAGTAGGAGCCGGTATAACGCTCTTTAACCACTATATGTTTTCGTCAAGAATGTTGGCTGTTAGGTGTACAAATGTTTTTCTGAGTACTTTAAATCAAGTTTGCAAGCTTGAAGTAATCACCAATCCCATTGTTGTTCGATGACTGGTTAAATACATGGAATTGGTATTTACTTCAAACTCGCAAATTTGATTTCAAGACTTGTTACCACCACCCGCGCAATCAATGATTTTTTAATTGTTTTCCTCAGTATTTGGTCTTTCGTTTCGCCTCGTTGTTGATTTTCTTTTTTTTCGCCATGATAACATCGTGGATGTGCAGATTGCAGTGTTGATCGCCCATGTTCCTTAAATGAAATTTTTTTGCGAAACTAGATTAATCGAAATTATCTGATCTGCGTTTTGACTAATGCAGTTATTATTCCAGTAGTTTTCTTTCTTGAATAAAATATTTCGGCTGCCTTTATAGGCATCCTCACCAGTTTTACAAAACAAACTAATGAAACAGTATTTATTAGGTGTTGCGAACCTAGTAATAAATTAGTTCAATTATGACCAGTAGTATGAATCAAAGACAGCATGAACGGAAGGTATAAACTCGTGCACATTCGTTTCCTCAACTACAAGTTAGGCTTAGAAGGACGATTGTCTTATATTCCTGAATGTATGACTAAAAAAGGCGGCAAACATTTTAGAGCAAAACTCCAGTTAATGTGTCAGAACTATCCCAGTCAATTGATGGAGTCAATTGTCAAAATGGGAAATAAAAATAACCAAAATTTTTTCGGACTACAATTGAAAGAGATTTACTTAAACATCTTATTTGAGGAGGACGCTATTTGCCGCATAATCCAGAAGAGATTTAATATAGCATTAACACAAACATTTAATACAGATTAACCACGCGAGTTATTAAAGGTAACACATTTGATTTTCCCTGCAATTAAAGAAAAACTTCCGTTAAGTTTGACCTCGAACATTATTTATCAATTTACATAAGTAAATTGTTGATCAACTTACACAGAGCGATCGTCCAGACGGTTAGTTTCCAGAATAAAGTAAAATTGCAACTGAAACAATTGTTTAAATAAAAAAGGTGGTTAGACGTCTTCAATTGCGCAACAAATTATTAAAAACTCGTATGCATGTTTACGAAAAGTTGTCTTTAAGACAATTATGAAATGTAATAACAGAAAGAGTTAGCCACAAGTGAAGCTCTACGTTAAAACAAAACTGCAGTCAGACTTATGTAAGCAGAAAAAAGAGTCTTACGGGTGTTGTCCCTGAACTGGACGTGATTTACGCAATTGTTTTTACTCTCCTTATTAGTCTTGCTATATATGTCAACAACCATCCCAGCTAATTTTGTGTACGGTTTCCTTTGCCCGTAGTGGAAAATTAAATTTGTTCTGTGTTCTCCTCCTATAACCTAAATGAGCCGCATGGTTTCATTCACATACAACGATTTTCATTAACACCTGATTAGTATAAGGGCATACTTTTTCAAATTTGTTTGTAAGTTTAGTAATCAGAATAAGAGCTTTCGCTTAAACTGGCGCATGACGTATTTTGATGCTACCTACTCTATTTTTATGCTATGACTTGAGACCAGCATTACCAAACTCTGGGATTTTCCTCCACTGTCTCAGATTCACCTTGGACACCTCATCGTATTACGTATACGCAATTAATAAGGCAAGTGATAGATTTATTTTAAATTTTTTCATTCATTTGTTTATGTCAATGTTGGAACTTTGATATAAAAACCAATTCCATTATATATATATATATATATATATATATATATATGTATGTGTGTGTGTGTGTGTGTGTGCCATTGGCAACTAAGAATTGTATAAAGTAGAAAAGGCAATCCATCCAGTAAACCGGTTTCGTCCTTATTGGAAAAGTTTCATGTACTGTCTAGAATTGATGGCGGACAGGGTTCGAACCTGAATTAGTCTTCGGAATTTGCGAATCTAACCACTGTGCTACCCTGTCGCACGCTACACTAAATTTTCATTATATACTAACTAATATATTTTTGGCCATTCATTCCTTCAGGTGAAACCTATATAGCATCTCTTTTGAACTATTTTTCCAATTATTCACCCAAAATCTGCTATACTTGAAAAGACAACACGCCACTTGGTGAAGTGATATTGAATTGAAGTTTTATTTAACTAAACGTTAATTGGTTGCACGAGCGGTAAGAACAATTATTTAAATCATGGTTGCGATCTTGATATAAACACCAATTCCATTATATATATGCACTGGAGATTAACTAAAAGTGCTATTCATAATGTTGTAATTATGCGAGCTATATGCACACGCACACAACTGACGCGTGCACAGAGAAACAAATATGCCGTTTTAATTAGATAGACGCCTAGGTGTCTTCGATTGGATTTACATTAACGATTTACAGTTAAGGACACATTCCTACGTACGTGAAGTAAGTCTGTTTGATGATACATCAGTAAATGTTATGAGATCTGTCATTCACCGGCATAAATTTAGTCATTTAAACGAAAATTTTCACTTTCAATTTATTTGTTTATATTTGATATGATAAATTGTCGACTGAAGAACACATGCTTCTGTCGTTTTCTTGACAATGGTGTAGTAGTTTTATACAATTTAAAAATTTTTACGCACATTTTTTGCTATTTTCATAAAGATTCAAGTATTACTTTCATCAATGTAGCTATTGAAGATTGTATTTTGGTTTTTTGTCCTCATTTCCTGACACATCACCAGAGGTTTCAACAAATTCTCACAAATATTAACACAGAAGGCGCAAATAATGTAATGCATGTAATTAATTTATTTACTATTCATGATTCATGTTAGTCACTTACCTGTGAACATTTAGCCAATAATTTTATTCATTTCATAAATATATACATATGCACATATATGTGTGTTAATTTAAACCTATTACTGTCAAATGTTGACAGTAAATTGGCTAATGTAAATTATATGATTTATAAAAAGTTATGTATTTAGATAAAATAGTTAGTTGCATTATTTCATTTGCCGTCTAACTTGCTTTTGAAGGGTTGTTGTGCAGTGCGAGCTTCATATGATGACTTACCGCGAGCTGCATTCGCGGGTTGTTGCTTTGCCCTATCAGTTTCACAAAGATCCGAGTGATCACCAATTCTTAGTTGCTTATTTGTGATAAGTTGGTGAGATCAACATTCTAATTTGTGAATCCAGTGACAGTGTGTCGGGAAGGCGGACACGAACAGTCAGTATAATCGTAAAAAGCTTCAATTATGAAAATAAGTATGGGATGGAGCAAAAAATATATTTCGGGTGGCAGTTTGAGAACGAAAGGATTCGTTGGCTAGTAAATATTTTGATCAGCTATGATTAATTTACACTTCGAAACTGCGTGTTTTATTGAAAAAAAATCAAAATCCATAATAAGATTTTATGCAATTTAATAATGTTTATTGCGTTACCAAATTATTTCTGATCGGATTCATGGCTAACATTGTAATATACGGTTAATGCATTAAAATCGATTTTGCATATAATAAAGATAAATTGTATACATGCACAATATATTGACTATTTACTTATCGGGTAGTCTGGAACTGCTAACTGTTGGCAAGATTGAAACTATTCCTTTCATACATAAGTAAAACTTTAGCATTTCTTTCGATAATAAATTAAAGTGAACATTAAATTGACATATTCTATTTAAATATGTATGTGAGATGAGTTCCTAAAGCAATAAACTTCACCTGTTTATGTGAGGAAAACCTATCAAATGGCCAACAAAACTCACCCTAACATAACCGTATTGGTCGAAATTAATGGGCCAGGTGCTTATATCAAGATCGCAACCTTGATTATAGTAATTGTTATCTCCGCCTTGGCAACCAATGATCGTTTAATCAAATAAACAAGAAATATTTCTTTCTGATGTTCTTCTCAAGGTTCTTAAAATGACCATCACATTATATATATATATATATATATATATATATATATATATATATAAATATATTGAAAAGGCCAAAACAAAATATAAGAATGTAAACATGGAGAGAGTGTGAAGTAAGGGAACAACAAATCAAGTGCATGCATCATCTCCAGTTCAAGCTCAATGTCAGAATATACTTTTTCTGCTTGCATAAATCCGGCTGCAATTTGTTTATCGGGAAAGCTATTTATGCGGCTAACTCCTGTCTATTATTTCATTTATTAGTTATTTTAAATGTTACATATGGAGAACATACTTATTATGTTTCAAAAATATGTTGCGCAATTGCAGACTTGGATTTCCCATCTGATTTTGAACAGACATTTAACAAGATATAAAGATAAACAACTTTTGAATTAAATAAAAATAATAGTTATAAATTAAAATACTATAGAAGAAGACGCAATAATGTAGTGACAAGCGTTAAATAAACAAACCATTTTGAAGTCGAGGACTCTCAATAAAGTAATCAAAAGACAGTAGAATAGTATAGAAGGCTTTATGAAGAAATGATAGTCGCCAGGTTATAATAATAAATCAAATGCCTGATTATTTTTATTCGCAATCAGGTCTTTATGTCATCTGTCCTAATTTTTATGCAGATTAGTAAAAGGCACATTTACGTGTCTCATTTTCAACGGGCCGCACCTTCATACTCAGAATCAATAAGTAACAAAACAAGTGCTAAATTTCGTTTAAACAAAATCGTTTATGCTTACTAACGAATCTCATAACAATTACTTATTTTCACTAGTTAAACTCATGTTCTTGGTTAGCATTTCCTTCAGCTGGAGAATATATAGCATCTCTTTAGACCCAAATTTCCAACTAGCCACCCACAATCTGTCATTATAGAACAGGCACCAAACTACATCGGTAGGTTGTATTGAATGAAAAATATGTATCATCAAACGATCATTGGTTGAGCGGGCGATGATAAAAATTATTGAATTCATGCTTGCGATCTTGTTTTAAAATGCAATTCCCATTATATATTTAAATTTGTGAGTATAAACTAAGCATTGTTTAAAGTATAAAAGGCAACTTATCGAACTTATTGGAATCCTTTCAAGTACTGTCCAGAAAATGTGGCGGATAGGGTTCGAGCATGGGCACGTGGGTTTTGAAGTCGGCGACTTTGACCACTGAGCCACCCTACTTTAAGCTACACACACTTTGCAGTTTAATAATAACGCATAAGTTGATTAACCTATCCTTCATGTGGAAATTAAAGGACATTTCTTTGGACCAAAAGTTCCAATTAACTACTTCAGGTCTTTCCTTATAGAACCTTACATTTATATAATTCCAGTGTCGTCGTTTTTATTTAAGTAAAGTTTTCCAGCTTTATATAAACACAACTTCCATTAAATACACATTCGTCAGAATAAATTATGCACAATATAATAAAAATAATTTAAATCAAGTTTGCGAGCTTGATATAAACACCAATCCCATTATATATACATTTGTCATTATTAACTGTGCAAAGTATAAACAACAATTGTTTAAATCAATGTCGCAATTTTGATACAAACATCAATCTAGCTGTATATACATTTGTCCGTAAACACGAAGCGTCACATATGTTTACAATTTTACGATGCCTTGTTTATACTGACAAACGTATATTTAATTGTATTGATGTTTATATCAAGCTCGCAAATTTGATTTAAATAATTTCGAGGTTTAATTCTATTGCATATGAAAATTTTACCAATTCTGGTTAATCACAGCACGAAGCAGATAATGATGCAGCAATCCGTCGCGAAGTTAATTTTGAAAACCATTTAATACGACTAGCTAGGCTACACCCACAAACCCTAACATTTAAATCTGACGCGTGCACAAACGAATTGACATTTAGTTGCTGTGGTTTCGCCGTTAAGGACGTACGCTACATGTGGTTATATTTAACTTATTAATTAGCAGTTATAAACACACAAATATGCACTTACGCGAAGTTATCATATCTAGTTCAACGTCAGTAGTTATTAATAAATTGGTCATTCGTAAGTATAAATGAATCCGTTTAAACAAAATGTATAACTTTCTTTATTATAAGTTTATATTTGATCTAATAAGCTATTGGCTGAAGAAGATACTTTTTTAAATACTTGCCGCGAGATTGAAAAAAAAATCACATTATATATAAGTTTGTCAGTATAAACTAAGCATCGTATAACGTAGAAAAGGCAATTCATCCAGTAGATCGGTTTTGTCCTAATTGGTAAATCATAACGTGCTGTCCATAATTATACACGACCAGAGCTCGATCCTGGATACTGAGCCACATAGTGGCTCAGTAGTTAGAGCAACAGGTTTTGAAGCCGATGGGCCCCGGTTCAAGCCCCATTCCCGGCAAATTCCGGACAGTACGTGATGGGTTCTCAATAAGGACGAAACGGATCTACTGGATGCATTGATTTTTTATACACTACATATTGCTTACCTTTTACTAATAATGCAAGCCATTCTTGAGTATGGGTTATTTATCAGTAGAAGCTGGCACAACGACTCAAATCAAATACAATTTTTTTAAAGTAAATGGCTAAAGAACACGGGTAAATTTAAATAATTTGTGTTTAAATAGGTTTTAATGAAGATACATGTGCAAGTTTAACAGAAATAATGATTTTGTCGAGTGATGATAATTAAACATTAATTGATTGCGCGGGTGGCGTTAACAATTCATTACTTCAAGTTTGTGAGCTTGAAGTAAACACCAATCCCATTTTATTTAACCAGTCGTCGAACAACATAGCAAAACTGCCGTCAGTCGCACGCACTGACGCGCTTCGGCCTTCCATGATCATCATCAAAGTACGACGGCAAACTTACTAGCGACTATCGAATCGCATTGCATATATTTGGAAAGCAAAATTGGATATTCGGTTCCCACCTCTAAGTACAATCTACGTGAGACCGTTAGAGGTGAGAGACACATATCTAATTTTGCTTTCCAAATATATGTAATGCGGATCGATAGTCGCTAGTAAGTTTGCCGTCGTACTTTGATGATGATCAAGTAAGGTCGAAATGCGTCAGTGCGTGCGACTGACGGCAGTTTTGCTATTTTGTTCGACGACTGGTTAAATAAAAAGGGATTGGTGTTTGCTTCAAGCTCGCAAAATTGATTTAAAGAAGAGTGATGATAATGATAAAAAGTGTGGTTCTCCAAGCATATGGTTGTTTTCTATTATAAAGGGTTATAAATGAACATTATGAACTATTATGGAGGAATTTAAATATATGTACACATAGTATTGTTGTAGACAAAATAGAATACGCTTTCTAATTCAACCTATCTACTAGGCCAATTTGGTCCTGTTTGAGGTGGCCAAAATTTTTGGGTACACACCAATAGTATATATAGGCAGGAATAAAACCTGCATACAACTCGGTCTCTTCGCTACAGTACCCAAGTATTAATTACAATTTCGGTTAAAATGAATGACAGCGTCAAGGTAAGTAAGAATAAACTAATCATTGATTCCGCAGGCGGTGTAAACAAACGTATAATTAAAGTGTGCAAATTTGAGATAAACAATAACACAATTTTATTAAACCAGTCTCATTTTTCAAAACTATCGATGGTTTTGCTATATTGTGCGATCGGTTAAAAAAGTGTTTATGTTAAATTCCCCAGCTTTACTAACAACTGAACAATAACCAGTCGAAAACTTCTTTGATTTGTAAAAGCTACGATTGACATCGTCAGGTACATTTTTGGTTATGGTAAAATTAAGTTTTAGTGATGATGTAGAAAAATGTAACGGACAAGATATTTTTCCTTGACTGCGAAGACGCAACTCACATTAATAAACATGCTAAGCATTCTGTGTCCATTAACAAGTTAGTTCGTATTGGAGCAAAGTCATATTGCGGAAAAAAATCATTATATTTGTATTAGCTAAATAAATGAGTTTTGGTGCATATGCTTTTCATTCATTTTATGCACATATAAAGCCTTCAGGGTAATAAGTATTACACCTGTCCAAACTTAGTAGTTTTATGTACTGCCATCTAAGATTAGTTGAATTAATTGTAAAAAGTAAGTACGACTGACGGTCATTTCGCAATTTTGTGTAAAATGGGACTGATGCTTAAATGATATTCGCAAACTTCATTTAAATAACTGTCATAACCGCCTGAGCAATCAATAAATGCTTAATAATTCTTTAAACCAAGTTTGCGAGCTTGAAGTAAACACCAATCCCATTATATTTAACTAATCGTCGAACAACATAGCAAGACTACCGCCAGTCGCATGCACTTTGGATTGGTGTTTACTTCAAGTTCGCAAACTTGATTTAAAGAATTTTTACCACCACCCGCGCAATCAATTATTGTTCAAATTCTTAATAATGCAGTCTGTCGTTTTTTTGCAACAAAACACGTTCTGGTGTTTGAGAACTATTGCTAAAGTAGCTTGTTAGAGAACTAGAAGTAAAACGTTTCAAATAAACTACATAAGGTTTTTTTTCTCGCAATTTAGGCGGCCAATCTTACGGCACACGTACGCACACACTCTGGTGAGAAGCCATTCTACTGCCAGATATGCAGACGTCGCTTTTCGCAAAGCTCCAGCGTCACTACGCACATGCGCACGCATTCGGGTGAGCGACCGTACACATGCTGTCACTGCAGTAAAGCGTTTTCTGACAGCAGCACATTGACAAAACATCTACGAGTGCACACAGGCGAGAAACCGTATCAGTGCCGATATTGTCTGGTGCGATTCTCACAGTCGGGAAATCTAAATAGACATCTCCGTGTACACACAACAGCCATGCCCGTCACACTGGCCAACAGAACGCGAAGAAAGCAGCCGTCTGCGTTTGAGCACACTCCTGAAGAAGACCATGAGAAATTACAAGTGGCATAATTGGAAAAGAACTTGAGCTTTCTATCTCCGATATACAGAAAAAGACAGAAAAGTATAACTTATGCGCACCTATTTCTTCGTGGGCTTGGAAATCTTATAATAGTCTTAATAAAAAAATTTGTATTCTAGACTAACAATTATTTCTAAATAAGAATTCCGTGATAGTACCCTTGCATTTAAACATCAATACACAAAACGGATTAAATTTGCTTAAATCTGCAATTGTGACTTGATTAGAGGTCTGATTAAGGAACGGGAAATGATGTTCCGATACGTCGCTAGTCAACGAAGATTAGATTGTATCTCATTTCCAGTGGTTATTACGAGTGATGTGAAAGCCTGCGGAAGAAAGGAACAAATCCTCAACCAGCCAGTAAGACAAAATCAAGGCGTACATGATAATGGAGATCAATCGGATCTTTGCAAAACTGATAGTGCAAAGCGACAACCCGCGAATGCAAACCGCAGAGATTCAACATTTGAAGCTCGCACTGTGCAAGCATTCAAGAAGGAAGACATTTTTCTCAGACTAAATGCACCGGCTAGTAAATACGAAAGAATATACGAAGTTTATTTTACCATCTAGATTAAAGCATACTTTTAATGGCAATATTTTTTATTACAGTGAGGATGAATCAATTTAGTTGAAGAATACAACTGGTTAACAATTTCAAACTACCGTGTTTGTCTTTCATTGATTGCTCCATCCAGGACATATTAGGTTAATATTTCTGAAATAAAAATTAGCTCACGATAACACAAGTGCATATAACTGGTAATGTAATAAGGAAAATTGAACAGTTGTTTAATTTTCATTTAATTGCATTCCTTTTACATATCCCTATTCAAAGTCTGTTAGCATCAATTCCCTAAGGTTGTTATAAGACCAAATGTTTATACTTCAATAACAGTTTAACTACACTAACATAAACATTAAGAAAACAACTTAATTCACCTGTTATTCTCATCAATATATATATATATATATATATATATATATATATATATATGGGTACAATATATTATTTTATGCTAATATGATAACTTTAAAAAATATCTAATTACATCCTCCATGCCCATGAGTGGTCATGTGTATTAATTAAAAGGGTTTATATTAGCTAAACTTTATATATTTGTCCGGTCATGTACTACAGCTGAAGTAATTACATAAAGGGCTTTACCATTATCATGCTAATAGGTAATAATAAACGATTTCTCAAATGTGTATGTGTGAAACATACTGGATGGAACTACAATACTAAGTGTTAATACGAAAATTACGAAAGACAAATATTACTGCTTACTTTAAGAGTAACCACGGTTTTCTTACGTGAGTGGCAGATTTGCTCTATCACATTAGCAAAGATCTGATTGGTCACGATTTCTAAGTACGCAACAAGTTCGTCTTCGACGTGGCCGCGTGTTGATTCGTCCCCTCCCTCCGAAAGCTACCACGTCATTCGGACTAATTAATGGAGTTGATGGACGATCTAAGCTTCGCACTATTATTGATTGAATAATAAAAGCAAAATAATTATATTCGATAATTTGACACTTGACTATTTATAGAGGCAAAATGTAGGTCATTTAGAGCAGTTGATGAACGTCAGTAACTTTAAGAATAAATACAAAGAAAATCTATTAAAATCGATATTCGATAAGCATAAACCAACAGAAAAAGGAGCAAAATAATGATGAATATTTTTATTGAAATCAGAGTACAAGACATTCACTAACAGTAAAATAAACACAGGAAAATATAAATTTGCGTGAACATACTGATCCGTTTATTTAAAATTGAGCATGCACAAACATGCACAACTAAAATTCACACATGTTTGACAGTAATTCTTGTGCGATCTGTTGATGACAGAAGATTTCACAACTATCACCCTCGATGATTCGCAATTCTTTTCGATTATTGCTAACAAAAAGAAAAAAAGTACTTTTTATTTGGTGAATGAATTTTAAAAGATCAATGCATGGCTATTACAAACTGTGTTAACTCTAACACCATATACTTTTTTATCTTTGTTTATAATGAAATCATCTCTGCAAAATGCTCTATGAAATCATTGCATTTATAAATTTAAAAAAAATTCTTCGGTTGCCGAGTTTACGAACGTTGCACAGAATCAGTCAGTGTGTTTAAACAATAATTAATTTCGAGGATATATATATATATATATATATATATATATATATGTGTGTGTGTGTGTTTGGTGAAAGCTACAAACAGTTAATCCTCCTGACTACATAGAAATTGTGCGGCCGACATTCCAGTGCCAAGTACAATGAATGCAAGACTACTAGAGGTGAGAGCCGCATATCTAATTTTGCTTTACATATATATCAAATGCGGTTTGATCCTCGCTAGTTAGTTTGACGTCGTTTTCTGGTGATGATCACGGAAGGTCAAAACGCGTCAGTGCGTGCCACTGGCGATAGTTTTGATATGTTGTTCGACGACTGGTTAAATAAAATTGGATTGGTGTTCATTTCAAGCTCGCAAACTTGATTTAAAGAACAGTCACTGTGTTTAAACAATAATTGATTGCTCGGGTGGTGGTAAAAATTCTTTCAATCAAGTTTGCGAGCTTGAAGTAAACACCAATCCCATTCTATTTAACCAGTCGTCGAACAACATAACAAAACTACCGCCAGTCGCAACGCACTGACGCATTTCAAATTTCCATGATCATCATCAGAGTAGGACGGCAAACTGACAAGCGACGATAAAACCCCACTGCATATATATGGAAAGCAAAATAAGATATGCAGCTCTCACCTCTAGTAGTCTTGTGTACATTGTACGTGACTGGACTAGCTGCACAATTTCTATGCAGTCACGAACATTAGCTGTTTGTAGCTTTCGTCACACATATCTATATAGAAAATATAATTAAACAATAATTGATTGCGCGGGTGGTGGCAACTATTCTTTAAATCAAGTTTGCGAGCTTGAAGCAAACACCAATCCCATTCTATTTAACCACTGTGTTTGTTTATCCTCCCGTAATTATTTCAGTACTAAACCTATGAAAACTTATTCCAGTCTACCACATCAAATTAAAATTTTTAAAATTCCCTCATAGCTAAATTTTAACTGTTTATTATTATAATTAAGGTTGTGGTCTTGATATAAACACCTGACCCATTAATTACTTATATATGTCAGTATAAACTAAGAATTGTGTAGTGTAGAAAAGGCAATTCATCCAGTAGACCGGTTTCGTCCTTATTGGGAACTCATCAAGTACTGGCCAGAATTTGCCGCGGACAGGATACGAACCTGGGCACGTCTGCTTCGGAATCTGGTGCTCTAACCACTGAGCTATCCTGCCGCACACTACACTACACACAATTTTCAGTTATATACTAACTAATGTAACTTGGTTAGTCAATTTTTCCTTTAGGTGGAGCTCATATGGCATCCATTTAGACCCAAAGTTCCAACTAACCATGCCCAATCTGTCATTACTGAACAGACACCACATTACATGGGGAAATGGTATTGAAATGAACATTTATATAATTAAACGAACATTGGTTGCGCGGGTGGTGATAACAATTATTGTAATCAAGGTTGCGGTCTTGATATAAACACCTGACCCATTAATTACTTACATATGTCAGTATAAACTAAGAATTGTATAGTGTAGGAAAGGCAATTCATCCAGTAGACCGGTTTCGTCCTTATTGGGAACTCATCATGTACTGGCAAGAATTTGCCGCGGACAGGATACGAACCTGGGCACGTCTGCTTCGGAATCTGGTGCTCTAACCACTGAGCTATCCTGCCGCACACTACACTACACACAATTTTCAGTTATATACTAACCAATGTAACTTGGTTAGTCAATTTTTCCTTTAGGTGGAGCTCATATGGCATCCATTTAGACCCAAAGTTCCAACTAACCATGCCCAATCTGTCATTACTGAACAGACACCACATTACATGGGGAAGTGGTATAGAAATGAGCATTTATATAATTAAACGAACATTGGTTGCGCGGGTGGTGATAACAATTATTATAATCAAGGTTGCGGTCTTGATATAAACACCTGACCCATTAATTACTTACATATGTCAGTATAAACTAAGAATTGTATAGTGTAGTAAAGGCAATTCATCAAGCAGATGAGTTCCCAATTAGGACGAAACCGGTTGTAGTGCTATCATGATGATCATTGTCATTACGTTGACTGGAGGTAGTCTTTCTTTGTTGTGGAGTGTTTTTTCACCACCGCGCAATTATTGATTGTTAAATTGTGTTATTTGAATTTATTTGACAAGGGCTGACAAAAGTTAATGTTCGTGACTACTTAGAAATTGTGCAACCGACACTTCCAGTCAAGCAAAATTTATGCGAGACTATTGGAGGTGAGTGCCGCATATATAATTTCGCATTTCTATATATGAATTGCTGGTAAATCTTCGCAAATCAGTATGTTGTCGTAATCTAATTATGATCGTGGACGGTCTAAATACGCCTGCACATGTGACGTGCGGTTTTTCTTTCCTGTGTTGTATGTCTGGTTAGATAAAATTGAATTAGTGCTCATATCAATCTCGCAGAATTTATTAACTATCACCACCCGCGCAATCAATATTTTTAAATTCATGTTAGCTTTATGTTTCCTTTCCACTGTATGTGTGCAGTATCAGATTTTTCAAAATTTCCATAGTTACATGAACTTGTATGTTCCCCTCTTCCTACCTTAATTGGTGCATCTTTCCACACACATACATGAGTTTACAAGCCTTGCATGGAATTTGATACATTCCTGACATAACTGTTAAATTTACTCTAATGGGTAGAAAGTTCAAAGATCAGGGTAATGAACTCCTTTAAAGGTTTGTGTATTGTATTTTTATGTTTCAGATTTGAATATCCTGCTTTGAATAATCCGATATTGGCATTGATTTATGATCCTTCTTCTTTCTATCACGTTTCTGTTCTTCAAATTATGGCTAAATTTGCCTATAATATTCATCATCTTTATTTATATTTTGTAATAGGTTAACCATTAGCTTTAAATAATTATCGTAGTCTACCAAATTCAACATATCTATGGTCTATGTATGCTATCCTAAGTGTCCAAATTGTCACTGATTTTGCGTTACCAATTTACAGTCCTTTTGGATAATCTGATTTGAAAATAAAAAGACTACTAGAATAATTATCCTTTCTATAAATATGCTTTTCTCATTTGGGAACCATTATTGTTATAATCCGATTAATTTTCCGAAACACCATTCCTCCATGATCTGTATTCAAGCATAAAACATTAATTGGTATTAATTATTTCCTGAGATAACTGACCTCATGATTATGTTTATATTTCTTTTTGTCGTTGTTTAGCATAATCTTGGTTATGCCTATTTCAAATTTAAACTTATTTTTAACTAAAAGGAATTGTGCTGTTTTAATGGTCTTTATTATTCTCTTTTTTGATTTCTCTTTCTGCATAGCCGTGTACAAACTAAATTTTAAAAATTACAACTGAATTCCATTTATTTTTATTTTGGGATTATTCACTGCACAATTGGTTAGAAATGAAATAATTTTATCCCCTGAAGGTCTACAGATGCCCAATGTCTCGATTTTTCTATCATGCTTTTTCTAAATTTTCTACTCTCTTTCTGTTTATCGCATTTTCTTTAAAATCTTCAGCGTACAAAATAAAAAGTAACGCAAAACTTCTCTTAGATTTCTTCCAAATCAAATCAAAATTAAGCTTTTATAAATCACAAAATAACATGTTCAATATACTAAAATAGAGGTAATGTTTATTTGAGATAAATTAAGTATTTAAATGAAGTGTAACTTTGAATCTTCATATTTTGAGGAAACACACTAAATTTTAGAAAGTTTTTAGTTAATTATGGAATATCTGTATTTAAAATATTCATAAAATTGCAAATTTGATCTAACTCTCTTTCTGTTTAGCGCATTTTCTTTAAAATCTTCAGCGTACAAAATAAAATGTAGCGTAAAACTTCTCTTAGATTTCTTCCTAATCAATTCAAAATTAAGCTTTAGTAAATCACAAAATAACATGTTCAATATACTAAAATAGAGGTAATATTTATTTGAGATAAATTAAGTATTTAAATGAAGTGTAACTTTGAATCTTAAAATTTTGCGGAAACACGCTAAATTTTAGAAAGTTTTTGGTTAATTATGGAATATCTGTATTTCAAATATTAATAAAATCGCAAATTTCATCTAACTAGGGCTTAAACTGAAGTGTGGCTCATGCTACTTTGCATATTACTTACTAATGATTGTAAGTGAAAAAAGTGTCTTATGTATAATGCTCGTCCGAGAGATAGTAGAAAATTCAGAATATGGCCTGATAGAATGTTTTGAGTATTAAGGCATCTATAAACTTCAGGAGTTGAAATTCATTCAAAAACCCAGCACAGCCACGTTAGCACGGTTTAAAAAACGCAAATGTGCTGTGAACAATTCTAAAATGAAGCTTAATAGGAATCAGATGGTAATGATTAAATATGGTTTGAACACGGATATTCAAAATGATTGATGATTACTGGGGTCATTAAAAACTCTCAATTCTTTTCAGATAAAGTTAAAGCTACATTTGAAATAGCACACGATGCTAAGAAATGTTAACCCAGTTATGAAGTCAATTGACTCAAGAAAGATATGATAACAGGCATTGTTTTATGCTTTAAATCAGGTAAAGTAGGAGCGAGGGTTCGAATAAGTCAGTCGCATTGTAACCATTATATTTATGAACAACTACATAATAAAAAAGAATTAATTAAGATAAATGAAGACCCGAATGATATAAACGAAACTGAAATTATTGACGATTGATCTTATTGCTAATGAGGAAAGGAATTAAGCTCATTGTATCTCCTTCATACACAGAGGTACAACCGCGCTAAAATTGTACGGTGTAACGAAGCTGCACAGTCCGTGTATCGCCTTAAAATGGTATGCTCATAACCAGCACTCTACATCGTATATAGTAACAAATATTCTGTGTCATACAATAAGAAATTACTCATACTTTCTAGACGAACTTTGATAAAGTCATATAATTTTTAAAACCATCGACAAACTTGAAATGGATGCCAGTGACAGTTTGGATGTTGTAAAAATGCACAACGATATACCGGCAGTCAATGTGATGTAATGTTTTGGCATTTCTTAGTTCACAATTTATTAATAAAAATGAAGTGAAAAGTCGGTGGAAAATGTTACGGAGGTCATAAAGACATGCATAACTTATGCACATTTTATATTTAGAAAAGAAATTTTTAAGCAAATTAGAGATGTGCCGACGAGCCAGCCATTGTCATTCTCGATAGAAAACATCCTCGCACCTTGCAAATATGTATCAAGAATTGCGTACCTAGTAACAAATTAGTTCAAATAGAACTAGAGGAATATAACAAAATCAGAGGTGAAAGAGAGACCATGTCTCTTATGTTTCGTGTTACTGAGCCGTAACCATGTCTCATATCCACTGTTTATTTAGTCAAGAAATGTAAATCATCAGAACAGAAAATTCCATACGAATGTGGAATTACGAAACGTAATTACTGAATATGGTAAACCAATGTAAAATCAATCTATTTAAACGAAATGCGTACTTGTTGTAAAATTTGTCTTGAATTTTTGTGATGAGTGGATCTTTGAATAGGGCATTTGAAAGCCAATGCTGAAAAATTAGGAAAAATAACAGTATATTTACCACACCTGTGAGCTTGAGATAAACCCAAATCCCACAGTATCCAAACCGTTGTACAACATTAACAACTACCGACAAACGTCCTAACAAGTTGCCATTTCTATGGTCATCATCAGAGCACGGTGGTAAACTGACGACAAGAATCCAACTGCAATGCATATATAAGTGTAATATAATTAAGTATGCAGTTCTCAACTGTAGTAGTTTCGAATAACTTGTATTTGATTGGAAATGTCAGCTGCACAGTTTCTATGTGGTCAAGATCATGAATTTTTCTCAGCTAATGCCCGTGTATATAAGGCTTACAATTAAACAGTCACTGATTGGCGATAAAAATTTTTAAAATTAATTTTACCGTTTTGCTCATGTTATATATAATATATATTAACAATAGAAGGTCGAAACGCGTCACTACAAGTGACTGACGGTAGTTTTGCTACGTTTTGCCATTATTTAGATACAATGCAATTTGTGCTCATCATTTTTTGCAAAAACGCACAGATAATGATGATGGCTTAGCGTCTAAAAAAACTATGTAAAATTGCTTAGATGTTCTGAAAATTTTCATATGAGTGGTTAATATTAACGCTCTTATTGCTAGTTTTTTTTAACATCATGAACATAAATTAAAATATAAAATTTAATTATTCGGTTTTGTTTATCAAACTTTTAAAAATAACGATAGACTGAACAAAGAATAAAATTTTCTTGCGAAACTGGATTTTCCAAAACTACCTGATCCGTGATATGAAAAGCATAAAATTGTTCCCCATTACATTATTTCGATGGAATTTGTAAACTACAAACCTATATTAAATGCTAAAGAAAAAATCTGTCATCGATCAAAAACAAGATGAATTTATGGATTGTGCATTAAGCGTTGCGTATCTAGTAACAAATTAGTTCAAATAAGGCCACAAGTATAAACCAGTCAGCATGAACACAAGGTAAAATCTCATGTTCACATTCGTTCCGTGCTTACTGGCGACTCACCAGTGGCAGCCAGTATTTAGCTCTTTACTCACTGTTTATTTGGGTGATGAATGTGGGGCAGTTAGACAGTACAATCTCCTCTACGAATGTATATACCTGCAGTAGTGAAGCTAACATCATATAATGTCTTCGAAAATGCAAATTGAAAGCCAACTCCCTATATATGTATTATATATTTAATAATATTATATATATATATCTCTATATATATCTATATACCAAGCTCGGTAAACTTAATCTTTATAACTATTGTGTCAGAAAATTATGCTAACGCTATTATTACCGAAACGGTACATATTACCAATACTATGGTTACCGAGTTGGTATATGGTACTAACACAATATATTTCAAAATTTAGAATTACAACTAATTCTGAAAACACGTTACTCCAGCTAATCCGTGCACTCTGAACTTGAACGATATCAGTTATCAAATTTAGCGGTAATTGTGATATCATTCAATTAAGTATATCAAATTTATATACTTTTTGTGGCGGAGAACTAATTTACATGCAATTGTTTATTAGGTGTTGCCAACAAAGTATATATAATATATACCGACCATATAAATCGTACTAACACTATGATTGCTGAGTCGGAAACTGGAACCAACACTTCAATACTGTTTGCTGCGGAGAACTAATATATATGCAAGTATGTATTAGGCGTTGCGAACCTAGTAACAAATTAGTTCAGTTGTGACCAGAAGGATAAACCAAAGGCAGCATGAACGGAAAGTATAATCTCATGCACATTCGTTTCGTGCTTAGTGGCGACTCATCAGTAGGAGCCGGTATTACGCCCTTTAACCAATATATTTTGGTCAAGAATGAGGGATAATAGGACGGTACAATCTCCTAGACGAATGTGTAAACCTGCAATAGTGAAGCTAACATCGTATAGTCTACGACAATGCGACTTCAACGCTAACTCACACTATATAATATATATATCGAGTCTGTAAAGGATACTAACACTATGGCTATTGTGTTAGTAACCGATACCAACATTATTGTACTGAAAAGTTACATGGTACTAACACTATGGTTTCCGAGTCGAAAAATGGTACCAACATGATGGTTACTAACACAATAGCAGTAGTGTTAGTATCCTTTACAGACTCGGTATATATATTATATAGTGTGAGTTAGCGTTGAAGTCGCATTGTCGTAGACAATACGATGTTAGCTTCACTATTGCAGGTTTACACATTCGTCTACGAGAATGTACCGTCTTATTATCCCACATTCTTGACCAAAATATACAGTGGTTAAAGGGCGTAATACCGGCTCCTACTCATGAGTCGCCAGTAAGCACGAAACGAATGTGAATGAGATTATACTTTCCGTTCATGCTGCCTTTGTTTTATCCTTCTGGTCACAACTGAACTAATTTGTTACTAGGCTCTCAACAACTAATACATACTTGGAAACAACACTGTTTGCGTATAAATTATTTTTCCGCAACAGACATTATCTAACTGTATTTATGATGTTCATGGAAGATAGAAACGCGTCAGTGCGTTGCGGCTGGCGGTAGTTTTGTTATGTTGTTCGACGACCTTTTAAATACAATAGGATTGGTGTTTACTTCAAGCTCGCACACTTGATTTAATGAATTTATAAATGTTAGATATTAGTTTATGTATTGGGAATAGCGTACATCTTAGCAAGTTAGTCCATATAGGACCACGAGCTGATGCTAATGCCAGCATAAGCAAAGAATTAAATCGCTTTATCTCATGTGTTTTCCGCTTACTGATGACTTAACAGTAGCAGCCAAAGGTTTTCCCATAATCTACTATATATTTGACAAAGTTGTTAGGATAAATGGACAGTTCAATCTTCTAAACAATTCCTAATACTATAATCAAGGTTGCGGTTTTGATATAAATACCTGACCCATTCATTACATACATTTGTCAATATAAACAAAGAATTTTATAGTGTAGAAAAGGCAATTAATCCAGTAGACCGGTTTTGTCCTTATTAGGAGCTCATCATGTACTGGCTAGTATTTGTCGGGGACAGGGCCCGAAACTGGGCACGTCTATCGCGGAATCTGGTGCTCTAACCACTGAGCTGCTCTGTCTCTAAACGGTTGTTCATTTATATAATTAAACGAACATTGGTTGCGCGGGCGGTTATAACAATTATTATAATCAAGGTTGCGGTCTTGATATAAGCATCTGACCCATTAATTACTTACAAACTTCCGTATAAACTTAGAATTGTATAGTGCAGAGAAGGCAATTCATCCTGTAGATCAGTTTCATCCTTATTAGGAATTCATCAGGTACTGGCCGGAATTTGCGTGAACAGTGCCCGAACCCGGGAACGTCTACCGAGTAATCTGGTGCTCTGAACACTGAGCCACCCTGCCTCTAAACAGTTGTTCACTTATATAATTAAACGAACATTGGTTGCGCGAGCGGTTATAACAATTATTATAATCAAGGTTGCGGTCTTGATGTAAGTACCTGACCCATTAATTACTTACATAAGTCAGGTAGACTGTGCGACATTTTAAAGTCTAATGGTTATCCTCTTCATTTAATAATAGCACGAATGATGTATGTCGTAAGAGAATTTCATTCTCATTTGGGGTACTTAAATGATGATAAATGGAATGAAGAGCGTAAGATCATTGTATTACCTGACTATAAATCAAGCCTATCCTTTAGCTGGAGCCTATATGAAATCCCTTAATACACTATACATAGCTTAGCTTATACAGACAAATTTATGTGCATATGGAGTCAGATGTTTATATCAAGATCACAAATTTGGTTTGAGCAATTGTTATCATCGCATGCGCAACCAATATGCTGCAGAGTGGCCCTGTGGTTAGTGCAACAGATTCCAAAGCAGACGTGGTATTGTACGCGCCCTTTCAACGGAAAATACGGGACAGTACGTGATGAGTTTCCAATAAAGACGATACCAGTCTACTAGATGAATTGACTTTACTACACTATGTAAAACTTAGTTTATAGTCACATATGTATTTACATAATGGGTCAGTTGTTTATATCTAGATTGCAAACTTGATTATAATATAACAGTTCGATACGCTTTGTAGCGGATATCTAATATATATCCAATTTTGAGCTAAGATTTGTACACCTAGTAAAAATTAGTTCAAATATGACCAGAAATAAAAACAAAAGACGCCATGAGAGGAAATGATATTCTCGTGCACATTCGTTTCATACTTACTGGCTACTCATCAGTAGCAGACTTTATTATGCTCTATACCCACTATATAGTTGGATGACGGCAAAATTTCATATACGAATTTGTAAACTTGCAGTACTGCAATTAACTTTATATAAAATTTTCGTCAATGCGACTTCAAAGCTTCCTCACTATAATATATAATTATATATATATATATATATATATATATATATATATCGAAGATCGTACCAAAAATTACGGTTGCCAATATTTAAACATGGTACAAACAGAATGGTTGCTGAGCCGGTACATGTTACCAACCCAATGAATTTCAATGTATGCTAAGGCTCACTAAAATTGAGAATTCCAACTATTTAAGACAAATTGCTATTCCAGCCAATCATGACAACAGTCAATTAAAATTATAACAGTTAGATACTGTTAGTTGCGAAGAGCTATTATATATGCAATTGCGTATTAGGTGTTGTGCACCTAGTAACGAATTAGTTCAGTTGTGACCAGTAGGATGAACCAAAGACAGTATGAATGGGAAGTTTTAATCTCATGCACATTCGTTTCGTGCTTACTGGTGACTCATCACTAGGAGCCCGTATTACGCCTTGTACCCACTACATTTTTTTGTGATGAATGTGGGGAACAGGCCGGTACAATCTCCTATGCGAGTTTGTAAACCTGCAGTAGTGAAGCTTAATCCATAAAAAGAACTAATATAAAGGCAATTGTGCACTAGGTGTTGTGCACTTCGCAAAGAAAATTAGTTCAAATATGACCAGAGACTGTACGGACGGAAAAATTAACTTGTGCACAATCGTTTCTGGCTTATAGGCGACTCATTAGAAGGAGCTGTTTTTACGCGCTTTACCCACTATATATTTGGGTGAGGAGTGTAGGAAAATAAGACGGTACAACCAATTATGCGAATTTGTAAACCTGCAATAGTTAAGCTAAAATTATCTAAAGTTTTCTTCAATGCAACTTCTAGCCAAGTCACTATATATAATATATATACCAAGCCTGCAATGGGTACCAACACTATGGCTATTGTGTCAGTATATGATACCAACATTGCGGTTGCAGTAAAGGTACTTAGTTTCAACACCATGTTTGCCGAGTCGGTACATGTTACTGAAACAAAGGATTTCAATGAATGTTAAGGTTCACCAAAATTGAGAATTCAAAATATTTCTGAACACCCGTTACTCCATCAAATCTTTACACTCTGGCCTTCATCAATATAAGTTATAAAATTTCGTGGTGTTCAAGGCATCATTAAATGAAATATATATGTGAATTAATTTGTTACTAATTGATTACCACCTATTACACAATTGATATATTTTAGTTATCGCCACAAAAATATATATTTTATTGAGCTCCATTGTGTTGGTACCATGAACCGACTCGGCAAACATAGTGTTGGTACCATATTGTTAGAATCGGGTACTGTCAATATAGCCCTTGTGTTGGTGCCCTTAACAGACTTGATATAAATAATTTATTGATAGTGACTTGTCTTTGAAATTACGTTTTCGAAGACTTTATGTGAAGTTAGCCTCACAACTGCAGGTTTATACATTCGTTTGGAAGATTGTATTGTCTAATTTTACAAAATTCCTCACACAAATATATGGCGGGTGAAAGGTGTAATACCGAATCCCACTAAAGAGGCGCCAGTAAGCCCAAAAGGAATGTGCACTAGTTTATACCATCCGTTTATGCTGTATTTGGATTAAACTTCTAATCAAATTTGAACTATATTGTTACTAGGTGCGAAACACCTAATGCACAATTGTTTAGAGAAATTGTAATTTTAATAATATAAATGTTCATTTCAATACCATTTCCCAAAGTAGCGTGGTGTTTGTTTAATAATAAAAAATTGTAGATGGTTCGTTGGAAGTTCAAGTCCGAGGAGATGCCATGTAAGTTCCACCTAATTGAAAGACTCCAGAAAACAATAGTAAGTAAATATGAGAAAATTCTGCGTTCTGTGCGGCAGAGTGGCACAGTGGTTAGTGCAGCAGACTCCAAAGCAGTCGTGGCCATGTACGAACCTAGTCCGCAGCAAATTCTGGCTAGTACGTGATGAGTTCCCAATATGGATGAAACCAGTCTTCTGAAGAAACTGCTTATACTGCGCTATATAATAATCAGTTTATACTAACAAATGTGTGCACTTAATGGGTCAGGTGTTTATATCATGATCGTAGTCTTGATTTACGTAATTGTTATCACCGCCCGCGAAACCAATGTATGTTTAATTATATAAATGTTCATTTCAATACCACTTCCCCATATAACGTGGTAACTATTCTATAATGAAATATTTCAGATGGTTTTTTGGATATTTAATGGCTGTAAAGATGTAATATATGTTCCTCCAAAAGGAAAGGCTAGCCAAGAAACTTTAATTAGTATATAACTGAAAATTGTGTGTAGTGTGGGGCATGGTAGCTCAGTGGTTAGAGCACCAGATTTTGAAGCATACGTTCCCACGTTCTAGGCCAGTCCGCGGCAAATTCGGGAGAGTGCGTGATGAGTTCCCATTTAGTACGGCATCGGTCTACTGTATGAAAGGCCTTTTCTTTACAATACAATACTTAGTTTATACTGCCAAATGTATGTAATTAATGGGTCAGGTTTCTATATCAAGATCGCAATCTTGTTTAAAATTACTGAAGGCTAGGTATGCGGTCAAAATAGGCTGGATTTCAGTTTCAGTTAGTCGAAGATTCGGAGAAACTGAATTCTTCCTTAGCAACAAGAGGTGTGTACACTTCAGACTTAAGCGTTAGGTTGGAATTTCTTCGAAACTTCAAAATACATCCTGAGAAACAGTCGTAGTTGACTGAATTAATATATTTTAAAACTTGTTTATATTTTCAAAAATAGTGAAAGGGAGTTCCCCTTTTTAACGCTCATTAAATAAACAATCCTGCATAACAGAAATAATTAAAATTAAAGCTTTGAAAAATGTAATTGGTATGAATTGCTTCAAGTCCTTCGCAAAATGTAAATATAAACGTCGTTATATTCATAATTAATATATTTAGTATAGGAGAAACCAATACAGCTTACATTTCATAAATATAGGTTAATACCATGAAATTGCCCCAAATCATAAGTCAACAAAAATTTCAATCAATTATTAATTGATTCTTCATGCTTTCTATTGAACTCCGACTAGATAGAGTATCCTGTTTATACTTGCTTAGTGGTATAAAATTAGTTAAGCGGAGCCCGTGAATTTAGTTTTAAAACGTCCGCTATAGGTAGCCTTTCTAAGAACTCAAAATGGTAAGTTTGCATGATTGCGGCTAAGACGCACTACGCATGAGTTAATAAGATGGTACCGTTTAGCTTATGCTAAATTTGGCCTATTTTTCGTCCTATTTCAACTAACTTGGTACTAATTGTGCACTACCTAATGCATAATTCTAGATAATTTATTTCTCCGAACGAATGAATATATACCTGGTACATGATTTATTGAATATTGTCACGATTTACTCGAAAATGTGGTAACTGATGCAATTGAAATCAGAATACAAGACTTTACAGGATTAGCAAGTGTACAAAATGGTTGATAATCTCTCACCTTGAGAAAATTTGCGTAACTCCAAATCATTGTTTTGGTGTCGTTTATGTGTGTCGTTTATATATTATATCTATTGCATTTGCATTGAAATCGCATTGCTAATGACTTTAAAAGAAACATCTTGCGCGACAGGGAATAGATAATTTACCTGATTCTCGTGTTGCGTTCCGAGATGTTTGCATCCGCTGTCTTCATGATTTTTCCAGATATTTCGGTTTCCGTGTACGGAGATGTTTTTCAATGGAAAGCACATTACACACGTTGTTGACAATCAATATGTCAAGTGAAAATTTTAGTTTAAACTGTTCCTAACAACAAGTATAAATGGGGCAGTTTAAGCTAAAATTTTCACTTGAAATATTGATTGTCAACAACGTGTGTGATGTGCTTTACATTGAAAAATGTTTCCGTACACAGAAAGCGAAATATCTGGAAAAATCAGGAAGACAGTGAATGCAAACAACTCGGAACGCAACCCGAGAATCAGGTAAATTGCTAATGACTTTTTATAAAGCTGTTTTCACTACTGGTTTAATACATGAACGTACTTGTTTACTGACTAAAATTGTAATAGATTTTGGCTATAGTGCCGGTTTCTACTGATGAGTCGCTAGTAAACACAAAACGTATGCATAAGTGAGATTACACCTGTTTGAATGTTCACAAATCTATGTCCTTCTTTTCCTATTTGAACTAATTTCTACTTGGTGCGCAATACCTAATACATAATTATAAACATTCACCATGACATAAAATTTCCATTAAGTTAATTAGAAATTTTGCGGGCGTACGAGGTTACATTCCGTATGACAGAAGATATTGCTTCATGTAAATGTCTTATTAATGTTACATTGCTAATAACAAACTGGTCAACGGTAGAGTGTGGCTTCTCTTTTTTATGTGTTTGAATTTTTAGAAAATGAAAAAAACTTACTTCATGAATTCGATGCACATATATTTGAAAAAAAAGTTCGATGACTAGGACCATTTTTCTTTATTATAAATGAAACTAGCAGCTAACTCCTGGTGTTGCAAAATATTTACTAATCTACTGAATCGCCTACATTTAAATCGCTGGCGGTAAATTTGTAATGTTGTTCGACGACTGGCTAAATAGAAAGGGATTGGTGTGTACTTCAAGCTCGCTAATTTTTAACTAACTAAATCGCTCGTCTGTCGGACTTTTAATCGCCTGATGATTATTTTGTTCAATTTCCCAAATCAAGGTTGCGAGATCGATATAAACACCAATTCCATCATACATACATACCTTTGGATAAACTAAGCATTTTATTACGTAGAAAAGCAATTCATTAACTAGACTGTTTTTCTTTATTGGGAAATCTTCAAGTACTGCCCTGAATTTTTCTGCAGACTGACCTCAAATCGGCGCATATTTGTGTCGGAGTTTGTGACTCTATCCACTGCGCCACCCAACTGAACACTAGAGACTCTTTTTTGCTAGCCTCTCCTTCAGGTGGAGCATATGTGGCATCTTTTTAGACTTCAAATCCCAATTATGTACCTTAAATTGAATACAACTTCCCGGGTTAGAACAGTATTAGTCCAATAATGACGGATTTGGGAAGGCTAGTTAGAACTTTAGCTCAAAAGAGATGTCATACAGGCCCCGACTGAAGAGGATGCTGAACAAAGAACAAAAATTAGTAAAAAACTGCAATTTTTGTGTTAGGTGCGACAATGATGGTACATTGGATAGAGATTCAGACTTCAATGCAAAATCGCCCCGGTTCGAACTACGTCCACGGCCAAATTCTAAACACCACTTTATAATTGTTATCCCCACCCGCGCAACCAATGTTCGTTTAATTACTTAAGAGAGATCAAATTAATGACAAAGCTCGCCTGCCATATGGACTGACTTTGCTACCTTATGCAGTGCTTATTATATACTGCCAAATGCATATATAATGAAATTCAGGCCTATGTCAAACACACAAGCGTGATTTAAATTGATTCTATCTCCACCTGTACAATCAATGATTGTTTAATTATATTTTTCAACGGTTCAATCTTATTTAACAATAATTGATTGCGCGGGTGGTGAGTAACTATTCTTTAAATCAAGTTTGCGAGCTTGAAGTAAACACCAATCCCATTGTATTTAACCAGTCGTCGAACAACATAACAAAACTACCGCCAGCCGCAACACACTGACGCGTTTCGACCTTCCTTGATCATCATCAGAGTACGACGGCAAACTGACTATCGAGGATCAAACCGCATTGAATATATATGGAAATCAAATTTAGATATGCGGCTATATATGTATATGTGGCGAAAGCTACAAACAGTTTATGTTTGTGACTGCATAGAAATTGTGCAGCCGGCATTTCCAGTCAAGTTCAATGTATGCGAGACTGCTAGAAGTGAGAGCCGCATATCTAACTTTGATTTCCATATAAATTCAATGCGGTTTGATCCTCGATAGTCAGTTTGCCGTCATAATCTGATGATGATCAAGGAAGGTCGAAACGCGTCAGTACGTTGCGGCTGGCGGTAGTTTTGTTATGTTGTTCGACGACTGGTTAAATACAATGGGATTTGTGTTTAAATCAAGCTCGCAAACTTGATTTAAAAAAATATATATATACAATTTATCATTGTAGGACAGACATCAATTTGCATGTGGAAGTGATATTGAATACAATTTTGATTTTGAAAAATTCTGTCATCTTATTATTTCTTATTTCCTTCCTTTTTTTGCTTTCAAAATTAACTAACGCTTTTAGTTTATATATTTACATATTTACTTCAGAACTTAATTAGTATATTTCTGAAATCTAAATTTATATTCCTACCTACTTACCTATCTTTAGCTATTTACCTTCCCACGAACCTATATATATATATATATATATATATATATATATATATATATAAATGACATGTATCTAATTCTGCTTACCTACGAAGGAATCTGTCTCCCTCTATCTCTCCGACTACCTATCTATCCAAATAAATTTCAATTTATTCATTTAAATTTCTATCTATTAATAGATATCCATATTTATAACCTTTCTATATTTACATTTATCAGGTCATATATCAATATTTCTAACAGCAAAGCTATCAGTTGTCTCAGCTAACACATTATAAAATTGATTATCTGCCAGCCGATTGAAAAATTTTTCAGTCTGATTTCTTATACATTGATGAATATACCGCTCAATAATTCTAATTTATTTTTACATTTCCAGATTCGGATTAATTTAGACTTTTGTATTTCATCCAATTATGATGTTGTTGCCTAGTCTTTTTCGAGAGTTGACTCAGCTTGATAAAAATTTCACTATTAATTTATTACTTATTTAGGTGCAAAACTGGATGATGCAAAAATACCTTAGTAGTGCATAAAATATGTTAAAATAATGAGTTTTGACAATCATCCAAGAGCAAATTATACTTCACTGCATAGAAATAGTTCGGCTCACACTATCATTTAATAATGAATTTTAGCTAGCTAGATGACACCTTAGCTCGAAAGTGTTACTTATAACTTTCGATCTCTTTTTAAAAATATGCATGCACTGTTTAAATTAATTGGAGAATTTTATGCAATTCGGGAGTTGGGTGAGTGAGAGCCACAATTAAAAAATACTTTTGGAATTAAAATAAATATAAATATATCTGTCTTGAATGAGGATACCACATTTGCCACAAGTTGTGTTTTATTCCTGTGCGTATTGTGTCAACCCTGAAGATGGGACTGGAAATTAAGTCCCGAAAATTAGGAAAAAAACAGAGGAAAATCTTGTTCCCACGTCATTTTCAGACAATCAGCTGATGGAAGGCTTAAAAAAGAGAAGGGTCAAGTGAGAACCCATCAATTAAGGCCCATAATCAGAGCACCTAAAAATGTACAACATTCAAGATTTTACCGACCTAAGAGTGCTATCAATTGTCCCGCCTAAGAAAAATGCGGACTGACGATAATGTTTAGTAAACATTAAAAAAATTATTAATATTCGTTAAAAGATTTGGTTTAATTTCTTTACCACAATCCTAATTTTATAAAAATAAGAATAATTACGAAATTTGCAATAAATCGTTGCCTAATCAGGCCCATTATCGTGGAAATTTTTTTCCTATCTACTTGTCAACTGAATTGGCAAATGTCACCTACATAGTGGTATTATCACCAAATTAAATGGTTTGGAAGGAATTTCAGAGTTCAGCAGCATACATGACAAACTGCTCAAAGTTTCATAGGATTACATAACCTTTTTTACCGATGAAATGGAAACCCCCAGCATAAGAGAATGTGCGTGACATTTCTAGAAGTGAGAGCCGCGTTTCATTTCGTCAACACCACATATTCATTGCAGCTTAATTTACATAAGTCCGTATATCATCTTACGCTAAAAGTTAACTTAGAAGTATCGAACACGTCAAACAGTATCGATTCCAATTCAACAATAAATAATGTGGCGCATTAAAGCATATTTTAAATCGCAGTCGTTTTTGAAATCGTGAAGGTTGAAACAAATCAACATTTTATACTTCGACTGGCACGTTAATCTCCACTATACACACACCATTTTCAAATTGACAGAGGAGATTTCCCAAAATTTCGGCCAAACAACGAAACTTCGGACAAAATCTGTCGCCTGCCACACTATATGAAACAATTTAAAGTAACTCGTTAATTAAAAAATAAAATAACTTGATATATTTCACCCATCTTTCAGATATTTCCTGAATGATTACCCAATGCGTGTGTCATCTTTTGAGTAACCACGATATCTAATCGTGGGCAGTCTCTTTGCATTTTCAGTTTCGCAAAGATCCGATTGATTCAGATTTACAAGTACGCATCAAGTTCGTATCCGTTGTGACGGGGTGCTGTTTCGTCCCTTTCCTCTGAAGGCTTCAACATTTTTCATATTAACCACTGGAAATGAGGTACGTACTAATCTTCGTTGACTGACTTTAAATGAGGAGCAGAGCACCCATGAGGCAAGCACATCTTGACAGCCAGTCAAAGAAGATAAGATCGTATTTCATTTCCAGGGCTAGTATGAACGATTTTTTAGCCTTCGGAGGAAAGGGACGAATCAGCACCCTACCATCATGACGACAACCTCGATGCATACTTGGAAATGAGGATCAATCGGGTCCTTGCGAAACTGATAGTGAAAAGTGACAACCCACGAATGACAATCATGGTTGCTCAAAATATCAACAATCTGGAAATTGTTCTCTGAATTTGTTACTTTTTTATAGTTTCAATGTGATAAAAAAATATATCTCCAGGATATTCCTTAAATCAAGTTTACAAGTTTGATTAAATCTCCAATTCTGTTGTTGCACAACATAGTATGACAACCTTCAGTCACACATACGGCTGAGTGATCATTTGAAATTCGCGAAATTGATTTAATAAACATTTTTTCATCTCCGCGAACTTTGTGTTTTCTTAAATCTATAACTTGCATTCATGTGGCGATATCTTTTTAAAAATGTAAATTTAGTGACTGCATAGAAATTGTGCAGCGAAAATTTCAATTCAATTGCAAGATATGCGAGATTACTAGAGGCGAGAGCCGCATATCAGGTGTTACAAAACTTATATATGTATTGCTGCTTGATCCTCGTTAGTCAGATTGCCGGCGTGCTCTAGAAATGATCATGGAAGATCTGAACATGTCAGCAAATGTGACTGACGATAGATTTGCTATTTTGTGCGACTGTTTAGATACAATGGGTTGGGTGTTTATCTGAAACTCAAAAACTTGATTTAACGAATTGTTGTCATCATCCACGCAATCGCTGATCGTTTATGTCGAAACTCTTGAAATTTGCTTTACGGAAAATATATTAACTTTGCGTAGAAATCTCGTAAATGGCATTTACTTCCACGCGTTTCCGAGTAAGCGAAGGGAAATTCGCATTTCGCTGTACTAAAAATATGTTTTATGACAATATCAAGGACAAAAAGTAATTTTGAGTTCGGTAACTTTCCAATAATCGCATTCTGAATTGAGGAATACTACACACATTGAGAAATAACCTCCTCATCAATTCATTTTTATTTCAACGTATTTTAGAAGGCCATTTTTGCCAGATCTCTTCTTTACTAAATTATCTGGCATATTTAATAGTAATTTTAGAACAGCAATACCACATTCAGTTATTTAGCTTATTATCATTGCTTCTGCTACGTTGCTGTATATTGTTAACAAAAAATAGATTTTATTACCCTGTTGTTTGTCTATATTTAATCGATATTAATCCAAATACGTCGTTTAAAATGCGATCCGGCGAAAAAAAACCCACTCTTTATTTGTGTTGTTCAAAAAACGCATTTAAAATGAAGTTATACTTCAATGAACCAAGTATTTCTCTATTAAACCCTAAATATATTAGCGTTTAAAGACGTTTAAGAATATACTCTCTCAAACAAAGAAAGCAAGCTTCGTACAAATTAATTTTCTCTGTGTAAATTTATTTCTCAAAAAACAGTAATGAAGAATATACGAATGTAATGGGTCTATTTAAAATAGATCTTTATTTTAATTTTCTTTCAGCAACACAACGATAAAAACATAAAATTATCAATATAAAAACATTTTAACAATATTTGCATCGAAATGTGAATCCACATTTTCTGTTACGCATTATCCAAGATCTGTATTAACACATTAGACTTGACTTACCTTGTGATAAAATAGTTCTTAAGGGAACATAAGTTTCTGCTAAAGACGGGATAAAAAATATTTAATGCAATTGTCACATGTGCTTTGTACTAACTGGTGACTCATCATTACCATAATCAAGGTTGCGATCTTGATATCAACACCTGACCCATTATGAACATACATTTGTCAGTGTAAACTACGAATTGCATAGTGTATAAAATGCAATTAATCCAGTTTGACCGGTTTCGTCCTTATTGGAAATTCATCACGTACTGGTCAAAAATTGCCTCGGACTCACCAATAGGTAACTAACCAATATCTGAATCCCCTATATATTTTGGTTATAAACGTTTTTGACGGTTGTACTGTGTAATCCTCTTTCAGGTAAACTTTGGATAAATAGATGCTTTATTTTATTAATACGACGTAATAGATGACACAATCTCCTATCAATAATTTGTGAGGCATTTAGTCTATGTAACCTGCTACAAAAACATATAGGAAATGTGGACGCTGAAAACTCTGTTCGTGACAATATTGGAAAATTCGACTGTGCGCTCTCCCATCAGTAAAATGTGATATATTTCGACGGTACAATCTCTAAATAATGTAGGAAAGTTTGACTAGGAAATCTTGTAAAAATGTGTGTCAATTTAACGTAACAATTTTTATTAACCTGGCAGAGAGTAGGGTTTTTGGCATTTTGCTGTCTCTTACATATGAGTCAACTTTAAGCAGAAAGCTTATATAACAAAATTTAATCATGATTATTTTCACCTTTCTTTCTATTATTATGCGAAAAAGCCTGTTTCGAGGTGGGCCTGTAGTATTTAAATCTTATAATTTTGTAATTGTCACTTTTGAAATTCAGCAAAACCCTTAATCTTGTGTAGATATAGGGAGTCCAAAGAAATATAAGTTTTGGCATGTGTATATTGCAAAATAATTTATTAACTTCTAATGTCGTTTGTTTTTTCCTTCTGTTCAATTTGAACGAAAGACTTGTTAATGGTCTATTCCATATCGAAATTATTCCAAGAAATTTAAATTGAACCTATACAATATTATATTTATATAAACTGATTTTTTTCACCAAATATTTACTGCTACTTTTGCATGCAAAAAAGTACAAACATTGCAAATATCGAAAAGATTGTAGTGTAGCTGTCAAACTTTACATTTACAGTGCACAAAATAGAAATATACATGGCTACATGTATATTTTGACCATTCGAAATTTAATCTAGGTTTTAAATATTTTTCATGTATCAAAATGCTATGAGTTATATGTGAATGGGACTCAATGCTTTATGTGACTGGTTTAAAGGAAACATGTTGCGCGACAGGGAATAGATTATTTACCTGATTTTCGGATTGCGTACCGAAATGTTTGAATCCACTGTCATCATGATTTTCCCAAATATTTCGGATATCTTTTTCAATGGGACGCACATCACACACTAAGTTGACAATTGGTATGTCAAGTGGAAATATTAGTTTAAACCGCCCCATTCATACTTGTTGTTAGATCTCTTAAGCATAACTTGTTTTTTTTAATGCTAGGAAAGTGTATGTCAAATTGGTTTGTGTATATGACTGCATGTATACATTCTTCGCAATGAGATTACAGTGATTTGAATGACAATTACTGACAACACACTAGATAAGCGTACGTCATGCCTGTGTGTATGTGTTCTCGTTTGTTTTGGATTGAGGAGTAATCAATTAGTGCACGTGTACACTCATCCCAGTGAAATTACAGAGATTTAGAAACATCTGACTATTCACTGGGAAATCGTGTTTGTGTGTATGTGCGTGAGCGTTTACATAAGACTGGGAACTAATCTGTTAGATGTAATTACAGGCACGTGTAACAGTCATTCAAGTGAAACTAAAATGATAACTGTTATTTCCTAAATGCACACGTCAGACCTATTTTACACGTACGTTCCTAAATGAAGTAATTACGGATGGCATGATGTATTTTCTGTTATAACAGATTGGGGATGGCTAATTGGAACGTCACGTCGACAGATATGCTGCATACGATCCACCTGGAGAAAAGGATAATCAAAAACATCAGGATGGTACATACCTGAAAATTATGTGCAGTGTGAGGCAGAGTGGCGCTTAGGCAAAACCAGAGACTCTAAAGCGAAAGAGCTCCAATTAGAACCCCGTTCGTGGCAAAATTCTGCAAAGTACATGAATAGTTGAGAATAAGTACGAAACCAGTCTACCGGATGAGATGCCTGTTTTACATCATATAATGCTTAGTTCATACTAACAAATGTATGTATATAATACGACAGGTGATTACATCAAGATCGTAATCTTGATTTAAATCGTTGATATCACCGCACGTGCAACCAATGTTCATTCAGATATGGAGATTGTCTTGTTTTACGTCTGTACAGCGTGCAACATAATTGTCCATATAAGAATCAATCTATGGCTAGATCTAAACTGCACAATACTAAAAATTGACCCTCATCTGTGTTGATATTGATTGAAAACGCAAATCCGATTAGGAGTCGCAATTTCACAAATTGAAAGTGAATATGCATTAGAATAGTAGTAATGTTAGGAATGAAGATATCCTCATCTATGGAAGGGACTGCCAAGATTGTTGCTTCTACGACTTTGCTCATAAATTATTTTACTGCAAGCCGCATGATGTAGCAACGTTTTTTATAATTAAACGAACGTTGGTTGCGGGGACGGCGATAACAAATACTATAATCAAGGTAGCGATCTTGATATTAGCGTCTGATCCATTAAGTACATACATTTTTCATTCTAAACTAAGAATTTTAGTGTTGAAAAAACTATTCATCCGATAGGCTGGTTTCGTCCTTATTGGGTACTCATTACGTACTGGCCAGAATTTGTCGCAGATAGGGCTCGAACCTGGGAGCGACTGCTTCGGAATCTGGTGCTGTAACTATTCTGCCAACCTGTCGACGAATGTATGAACTTAATAGGTCAGGTGCTTATATCAAGATCGCTACCTTTGGCTGGCTGATAATTAGTACCATGAAAATTGGCACGCCTAGTTGTAATTGCAGTACACGAAGTGAAAAACTTGGTAGATCGCGTGAATTAAAAAATTCTAATGGATAAGTAACCGCATCAGCTGCTTCCACAACAATTTCAACGAACTTCGACATGACGGTCTCGCTTTGAATGTTAGACAGAATAATATTGTTAAGTTCGTAGACTTCTTTGTTCATGGACACAAGAATAGATCATTCAAGCAACAAATGGTGATTCACATAATTGGTTTGAATTAAATGATGATTGGTTGCACGAGCTGTGATAACAATTATTTAACTAATAGTTGCAATCCCGATATAATAATTGTTTCTTCTACACTATGAAATACTTTGATTATATATATATATATATATATATATATATATATATATATATAATGGGAATGGTGCTTATAGCAAGACCACAACACCTAATATATACTTGCATATATATTAGTTCTCCGCAATAAATAGTATTTAAGATAACAAACGTGATCGAAATAATTAGTTTGAATTTTGGAAAATATTTGTCAACTTATGTTTTTTAAACTTCAATAAACTCCAGAATTTATGAGGCAATGAAATTCGACATCATGTCATCAGCTGGCACTAATCCGTTCCAAATTTCCAGCAATTAGTGTGAGAATATCTGGAACCGCATATGTGAAATTAATTTGAACCTCTTTACGTGTGGCCACAAAGTAGAATAATTCAATCAAGCACTTACATCTTCAAATCTAGAGCACGAAATTGTACAATACGCTTTGTTCACTATATAATTTATCGCGAAATCAATACAAGTCTTTATTTTGTTTTATCAAGAAGCTAATGGACTGATCAGTTGACACCTATATATATATATATATATATATATATATATATATATATATATATATATATATATATATATATATATATATATATATATATATATATATATATCTGAATGCTGTCGACTACTCGAGCTATTCCTGTAATGTTGTTTATTTTGGATGCAAAAATTTCTTTGTACACAAATTTCATTTGCCATACCGTGCACCATTTTTATTACCTGAAAATGCAAACGTACGCAAATATGTAATGCAATTAAAATTAAAATACCCTTCGACCAAATTAGAAGTGGAACTCATCACATGTTAAATTACATTATGTGTCATTTATCCGGGCCGTAATCCTAGTTATTTCTTCTCGAACAACGCTCAGTTTCGAGGAAAATATCTTGAAACCATATTCCAGACAGGACTCAGGAATAATTATTTAGTTCAGAATATTTTTACACTAAATAGGCACAGATAGGTTTATAGAATTTTCCTCATAAATGTTAGCCGTGTTATAAGGTTTTTTTTTAAATTGTTAATTACCTATATGAAAATCTTGTAATTGTTTCATGTAATACCTTGCAACTTTCTATGCTTTACTTCTATCAAGGTAGAGGTTTATGATTTGCCGTTAACTTAAACAAAAAATGAGTTACTTTTGGAGTACTATTGGCACTTAAAAGAGCGACTGTAGAATATTTCTGATTCACAACAAAGCAGTGGCATATGTGCAAGTTGATTTCTTGCATAAATTAAGGTAGAGATTACAGCTTTATTGAGTATGCTTCGTGTTTTTACACGTTGAATAAAATGGGCACGGAATAGAAAATAATAAGTGGGAGTGTGCGTCAAAATTTCAGTAAAAAACAATCTGGGAATAAAAATAACAAAATCGGAAATAAGTAAGTTAAAAATACAAGAACTTTTTTTCAAGGTGACAATCTACTAAATTATGCTAAGTACCACACATAAAATGAATCATTTTCTGATTCAATCTCGATCGATTTCAAACAATGTATTATATCGGAACTATTGCACTTAAATTATACTGATTCTAATAAAACGAAATGCGCACACAAAAGCCTGATAAAATTAATTTGCTAGAATAGCCATCTTAGAACAATGTTTTTTGAATTTTTGCACTTTTCGTAAAATTCTAAATGGCAGAAATACTTTTTGAAAATTTTTTTCTATGCTTTCATGTATAGATTAGATTACACAATTGATATTTATTTTTTGTCATTTATGTATTAAAGAATGTTAGCTAATACCAATAGCATATATACATATATATGTTTATATATACTTGACAAAATGCCAACGAATATTAAAAATATTAAAACTTTCGGAAAAATCCATTAAGCAATCAATGTAAGTCTATTTTTTGATTACATAAAACAAAATGGAATTCTTTAGTTGTAAATGTCATAGGTATTCATTTGATTGCGTGATTACGATATAAGATGATTTTGAGAGTTAACCATATATTTTGTAGCAGTCGAATTATTCAATATCACATGGTTTTGCACGAGGCTATCATTTTTCGATTTTTAACTACAATCGACTATTGCAGGAAAATCGATAGCACTCGTAGGGCGGTAAAATCTTGATTCTTTTACATTTCCAGGTGCACAACTAATCGTTTCCATTGATTGATGGGTTCTCATTGGTCGTGACATTCGTAAACCGTCTAAAAGAGTACTACCCATTGTAAAGGCTGTAGTACCAAGCTTTGCCAAATATTTCACGGCGTTTTGGAACCATTTATCTCGTTACATCATCAGAGCATTATCATAATACTTACAGCAAACAGACAACTTGTGGGAAATTTGTCAGTAACGTGTTAATGCCCTGAAAATGGAACGAGAAAGGACGTCCCATAACGTCGTGAAAAATTCGGCAAAACGTGGTATTACATAGTTTTCATTGGGCAGTACACCTGTGAACGGCTTAAGAATGACCAAACCTGTGAGAGCCCATCAATCAGTGCAAAAGCCAACTTTCCCGAAAATTGGCTGCTGTGCAAATAGCTTGGAATATCGGTTGAACATTTTCTATGTGTCCACTAATATTACATTTTTCAGCTTTGGCAAAACAAATCTAAGTAGTTCAATTAAACAATTCATAGGAAACTGGCTGAAATTACTGCAGCCAATTATAGTGTATACGAAAATACTTGGAGTGAATATACCAGTTCTTATTATCCTTAACGTATTTATAATATACGTTCATTTGCCGTATAAATTAATCATTTCATAATATCGAAATATGCGTGCTATTGCAAGGAGTAAGACCTAAGTTTCTAATACTCCACACCATATTTATTTTCGTTGAAGTTTGATCCTCGTTAACTAGTTTAGTGCTGTGCTGCGACGATGGATACGGAATATTTAAGGTGTATCCTAACTTCCGACTGTTGGTAGGCTTGCAATGCTGTGCAACTTATTAAATTAAAACGAGGTTGTATTTAATATGAACGTAATGTGTACTGGCATTGGAGTATACATTTTGTACTAATCGGCTAATGGTGCCTGGGACTCAGCCTCAAATAGGACCAGAGAGGTATACTACGGTCAGCCTAAACGAAATACATAATCTCATTTAAAAATGAGTTTCGCGTTTACTGGAGACTCATTCTTAGGAGCCGGTATTACGCCCAATACTCACAATAAATTTGACCAAGAAATGTGGAACAAGTGTGTAGCAATAGCCACATTTGAGGCCAAGAACGCTCCAATTTGCCATTCTAAGGATGAGTTGAATACAACAGAAGGTCCTTGCAGAAATGCACGAATTCAATTGAAGCAGTCTGCAAAACGAAGGAAGCAGCCGTCGAGCCGCAGAAGTGAATCTCAAATAATAAATATATGTACTTTTTTGTAATAAATGGACGCGCTTTATATGAGCAACCTCCTATAAATAGTTGATTTAAAGTAGAGCAATTTTGTTGACTAACATGATTTCTAACAGATTGGAATACTTAGGAAGAGTATTGTTTGCACAAATGAACACTGACTGCGGAGTTTGGAATAATTAAGTCTCGGCTCAACAACACACTTACAATAAATTCTGCGGGAATCCGCATAAACGACCCAACAAATATAGGTGAAGTCAACAATTGCGACTAACCCAAGAGCCGTTAGACGTAATTTTGCCGGTATTTTCATTCGAATCGATGAGTTTTTTCCGACCGTCATCAGAATTTAAGCCAAGGCTTGCACACATAGATGCGGAAATGCCACAATATTTGTTCAAAAAATTTGAAGCCTCTGTTCGAGCGCAAGAAATTTCATTAGAAGAACATATTGTACACTTAACCGTCCATGAATTAGTTGATCGGACCGTTGTCTGTCGACCTGACGTACGGAGAATATAAAAGCGAGTGATGGATCACTTTTGAGGCAGGCCTCATTAGGTGTTTGTAGAATTGTACAGATTCAGACCACTATCAGGTGAGATGTCCCCTGAAACCATGGCACGCATTAGCGATGGTTGTCTCAACTAACTGAGTCTTTGCCTGAGTTGCAACGACTTGAGGACTAAATGTTCATACTGGTGGATCCCATTAAATTTGGTGCAATATCGAGAGCACATAGAGTCCTGGAAGAAAGAACTCAGGCTATACAAACTTCGGTTATGATGACCACCACATAGACTGCTGCGACATTTTGCATGAGTCTCGTTACAACATCCGGCAGGATCGACATACTTCATTGGCATTCTTCTCTGCATAATCAGCTAGTCCGAACGGGCGGTGGCAGCCAATGGATTGGAAGTTAGGCCAACATATAAAGGTACCAGCTGCGACGAATATATCGATTAAGGGGCAGTGAAATCAGTTTGGTTCTCCTAGAGAACAGTCAGTTCAATGTGAAAATAGGGTCCACTATCTCACAAATATTGGTAGTCGGTGTCATGACAAAAAGAGAGATCCTTCGAATGCTCTGAATTGCAGATCGAGACAAGAGCATCAGCAGTGCAGCCCAATAATTGCTCAAAATCAGGTGGTATTAAAAGAAAAAGATGTATGCGAAACGTTGCCACACGTAAGAATTTTTATTAAAGTTAAATATTTAGAACTCTTCAACGGACAGCCAGTAATAATGCAATTCGTTAGAGGAGCTGATGTATCGGTTATACTAAAGATTTGGCCATTAAACAGCGTAAGAACTACGAGAACAAACTTATATCAGCCATCGGGCTTCACCATTGTGCATGGGGGTGAATGGGACATTAAATTATTAATAAATGAAAATTTTTACTGTATGTCTTTTGTTGTAGCGAATACTCGAACGCCCCTTGATTTCATTAGAAAATGGGTTAAGACGATCGATTTTCTAAATCAACGTACATGGCTCTTGAGGCCGTAAAGCACAAAGTCGATATGTTGCCCTAAGTTGCAGGAAGAGACCAATTGTCGGTCCGGGTAGTTGAAAAAGTTTAAATGCCAATACAACACTATATTCTAACTCCCTGATTGTGGCAAATGTCAAGGGCCAACAGCTGTTCGCTTTAAACTCTGGCAAGAATTGAACGAAGTTTACGAACCACCAAAGTATGTGGTGCTTCTCCAAATAAACTAGCAGCAGTGACTAGGGCAACAAATGAGATGACAGAGGTCAGCGTTTTTCCACCCTCTTCGTCGGTTTTTCGTAGTTAAAGTTGCGAAAAATGACGGTTCGCTCCGATAGCTGGCTGAATTGCAGAAATTAAACTCGGCGACTAAACCTGACACGTATTCACTGCCGGCTCTGCCTGATCGGTTCCTACAGCTAGCGGACGGCAAATGGTTTGCCGCGGGGATTTTGGCAAATTAGCGTTCGGCAAAAAGACCGCTGGAAGTTAGTGATGCAGGTACCCCAAGGACATTTCCAATTCACTCGTGTACCATTTGGTTCTAAGAGCGCACCGAAAGTCTTCCAAAGAATGATGGACTCTTTTGTGTCCGACTTACTCTGTACAACAGCTATCATTGACGATTTTATGATATTGGTCACTATTGCACACCAATTACCTACTCGGTTGCAGAAGATGTTGTCCAAACCCTTAAAATAGCGATTACATTTTAATCAAGAAAATGTTCAGATAGGTCAGCAAGTGCGGTTCCTGGGTCACTCAGTCTCAGCGGAGAGATGTATGCCATTAGATTCGAATTTACAGCCTATCAAGGACTATCCAAAGCTCTCTTCTAGAAACCTTTTGCGCCTGTTTATTGGTATGGTGAATTTCTGTAGACCGTGTCCCGCAGGGACGGCGGTTACACAACAACCATTGTCTAAGTGAACTAGTGTCAAGATACCGTTTCGTTGGAAGGAAGAGGCTCAAGAAGCGTCTATCGTACGTAAAAAGAAATTAATAGACGCAACTGTTTTGACTTTCCCGGTAGGTAGTATTTCAAATGCTACAGACGCGTCAGATATTGACATTGTTAAAAGTGGACGGATGCCCGGCGCAATACATAAATCGCACACTCATTAAGGCGGAGCAAAACTATACCATTACAGAAAAGGAAATACTGGCCATGAAATTGGCACTACAAACGTTTAGGTATTTTATCATCGGTAGACATATAGACGACTTTACCGATCATAAAGCACTCGTGCATTGGCAATCACTGGATATCGAGAAGAAATAAGTAAACCGAGCCATTAAAGAACTCAAGGAATACGATGTTATAGTTCATCATAGAAACGGTATCGAGAATTCGGCAGCCAATTCGTTCGGCAAAATTTCCGCTGTACGAGTTTCGCCACTTATCAAGGTTTCTGATGAACAGAGAAATTATGCCACATACCAGGAAATAGGCAATCAGTTGAAGACGGCAAAATGTGTCCGAACCCTATAAAGCGTTAATCATGCAAAACAGCCTACAATTGTAAAATGAAGGACAAACAGGGCAATGGTTTGTGCTGGAGTCTACACGAACAGAATTGTTGGGTTTCTGGCATTAAAACTTGGGACATCCCTCCACCGGGCGCCTCATCGAGACATTACCGTCGCGATTGTATTGGCCTAGTATATCCAAAGAAATCCTTAACAAATGTCAACAGTTGACTATATGTCAGCGTTGCAAAATACAAAAACAAGAAAAAGTCACCCCGAATGCTTTCAATTCCACTGAAACGAACCAATTTCTGCATATTGACCTGGTATGTTCACTGCCGGTGGCTCGTGTCAGGGTAGCCTATGTGTTTTCCATGGTCGATAAGTTTATCCGATGGGTCGTGTTTTCACCACTGAAGAAAATTACAACAGTAAAGATTATAAATTGCTTAGAAGAGCCATGTAACCACAAGCTATTGTTGCCGACCGGGCTGCACAGTTCGATGCAAGCACATTGACATGAAACATACTCGCGCAGCTACTTAACCCCGCAGACCAACGCGGCGACCAAGCAATCACAACGGACGATGAAAGATGTATTGCAATATCAATGTCTCGAGACCCCGGGATTTTGATCAGACAAATTACATTTGGTTGAGCGGACCATGCGATTTACGGTATCAACAGCTACAGGATTCGCTCAAAAACCATGACCTACAGAGGACGTATTAGACTTCAAGGTGAACACATATGCCCAGGATCCCATGAGTGCCGCACCATAAAGTATGTTATGTATTGCCTAAAAATGCTAGCTAAATATGTAGACGCCACAAAGTAACAAGCCTATCCAAGACCTACACGCACTCGCCTAAAGTTCGGTGACTATGACATGGTCACGAAGGTCGAGCCAATGGTACTGAAAGCTGTTAATGATAGTCCGTATTATGGGGAAAGAGTGGAAGCAGAGCACAAGGCAATTTTCGTTAACATGCATGACGAATCCCTGATGAGGGGGAGTAGATTAAGCAATAGCAAAAATTGAGAATGAGAACGCTCCAATTATCCTATCTAAGGCTGAATTAAATACAAGAAGTGCACATCTGCGAGGAAACACTAGCACAAGGAAGAAAGCAGTCTTCGAGCCGCAGAAGCGAACCTCAAATAATATATATTTGTTAAATAATCATTGGTAGCGCGGGTGGCGGTACACATCATTAAAATCAAAGTAAACACAAATACAATTGTATTTAACCAGTCGTCGGACAACAACGCAAAAATATCGCCAGTCGCACGTATATGTATATATATATATATATATATATATATATATATATATATGTATATATATATATATATATGTATATATATATATACAATTATTTGAGTTAACCTTATCAACGTATATTATTATTACTTTGTATGTTTTGACTAACGTATTTAGAAATTCGTCCTATTATCCCACATTCTTTACCAAAATATATAGTAGTTAAAGGGCGTAATACCGGCTCCTACTGATGAGTCGCCAGTAAGCACGAAACGAATGTGC
This sequence comes from Eudiplozoon nipponicum, assembly GCA_029291075.1. Lineage (NCBI taxonomy): Eukaryota > Metazoa > Platyhelminthes > Monogenea > Mazocraeidea > Diplozoidae > Eudiplozoon > Eudiplozoon nipponicum. The sequence goes on along the minus strand of JAQBSW010003919.1, from coordinate 2,121 downwards.
ATGAGATTATACTTTCCGTTCATGCTACCTTTGGTTTAACCTTCTGGTCACAACTGAACTAATTTGTTACTAGGTTCGTAACACCTAATACATACTTGCATATATATTAGGTCTCCGCAACAAACAGTATTTAACTTTTATATACTGCATGAATTGTCTTTCTTCTATTATAAAATGCTTAATTTATACTGAAAATTTATGTATATAATGGAAACGATGTTGAGATCAAAATCGCAACCTTCGATTATATAATACTTTTAGCATTGCTTGATGCGCGATTTCTATAGATTTTATTCCGTCATCATTTATTAGTACTCATAGTTCCGCAGTGAAACGATTGATCCTCATTTCCAAGTACGCGCTGAGGTCGGCTTCATAATAGCTGGGTGCTCATTCGTTCACACCATTCGTAATAATCACTGGTTGGTAGATTTTTATGGGAGATATTACAATTTCTATATAAGAACATCGCTGTTTTTATGTAAAATTAGATATTCGCACAATGCAAGGCGATAATAAATTAAAGTATATCTGAAGAAACTTCCAAGTGATATATTAACTTTAACAAATCAAAACGCCAATTTGGTAATCCGACTGTGCACGTTTTACATTTTTATTAAAATAACTGCTTTGTAATGATAATTTCTGATGTAGACTGTAAACTGCACATGACTTTTGACGTATGATATCAATGTTAGGCAATTTTGTCCATTCACCGATTAGTAGTAGTCTCAATTACTTTGAGCAAAAACGAAAAAAATACTTAACTAGATAATGTAAATACGCACATCTTAGTATATAAATCATTCAAATAAAGAATATATATGCTATATATATATATATATATATGTGTGTGTGTAAAAGCGCAAATAAACATATTAGCTATGTCTAGTTGCTAAAACGCCTGAAATTCGATCTTTCACTGGATTTGCTGCGTTAGATGCACTTATCTGCCCACCAACGAACATACAAAAAGAGAGAATCACTGGTGCTCTATAATTGTATCTAGTGAAGATCAATCTGATCATATTCCTGTTAACCTCAAAATTCTGTATTGAGTTTGACAAGTTGATGTATTTTTGGGTGAGTTAATGTTTTTATGCACTGGACTGATATTCAATTGTTCGGTTTGTGGTCAAGAAAAGCATGCTCCCTCTATTTGACACTTCGGTTTACAGCGAATGACGCTTACATATTATCTTTAAGCCATCGTTACGCGTTTCACAGTTTTCTTGTGGAAAGTCAAGTAGTCTATCAATGGTGACCAACGCAGGGGAGTCTTAACTCATCTGAAGTAGTCATGTGCGATAGTAAATCTAATTCAGCAATTGTTGTTCTCAGGAGTAAGCACTAGACCAGCACGTAAATTGATTTTGTTCTTCATTATACACTGCTGTGTATCTGTTGACACTATTTTCAATCTTATGAATTTAGCGCAAAATATCCTATTTCTAGGTTTTTTGGCTGCTTTCTGTTACCACACAATATGACGCGAACCTGTTACCTGTTAAAGGTGGGGATTTGATAACTTTGTATGTTTTCATGGCTAATGAGCTATAAAATGTAATGGAGAACATAGGAATGCACTGTTTCGCATTTGGAAAGTGTGCCACTGCAATTTCCGTTAATGAAACAAGTCTACACAATTATTCTGTACTATTTCGATTTATCCTTGCGTTGTTATTGGGTAATTTACAAAGAAATGAACCTTCATATATTCTAACGAACAATTCGACAAAATGAACCAAGATGTTCGTTTATAGCAACTCGTAATATGACAATGCTCACAAATTGGTCCCAAACATAAAATAACGCACGGTTTTGGTGGTGTAGGAAATGAGTTACTTGACACCGAACCCAATAGCCGCGTTAATTCTGGCTAATAATGATGAATGCCTGATACAGTCCAAATCTGACAATTTCTTTTATCTCAAAAATTCTTACAATGCATACAATTGGTATCGCGTACCATGTAACAAGTTGCATAATATCAGACCTGAAGTTTATGCTTATCATATAAATACATATATTTGGTTTCTTTGTACCCCTCCCATGTGCAAGAACAAAATAAAATTTTATCAGATACAAAAATACTGAAAGATACTGATAAATTTCTTTTTT
>JAQBSW010003918.1:0-75894 GCA_029291075.1 Eudiplozoon nipponicum | reverse complement strand
TTCTAAATTTCACTTCTACAGATCTTCGTCGGACTGCTTTAATCGGAAGTTCTGCATTCAACTGTGGATCGAGATTTCATAATTTTCTAGAATTGATTCTAGTTGATATTATCCTTTTCAAATTATCTTATGTTTTGCTATCTGCTTCGTGCTCTGCTACATATGAAAATAGGTACCTTTTTTAATCGTCTTGTACCATCCACTTTTTTTATCTTTACAGCTAAACAATTACTAGTCACTGATTCACTCATTTTAACAAAGTGCTACTTTTGATTTTTAACCTGGTATTTTCATTTACCAGGTCAGTTGACCTTTGATGGCAGATGAAAATGTATTATTATTATTAAATATTTTTATTCAATTAATATGTACATTCATTAGAAGTTATTAAACATAATAATATTAATATTATAAATTTTTGCAATGTAGGCCGTATGATGTAATAAATGAAATGATCAAATTACAAAATTAATGCAGAAATAAGAATGAGTGAATAAAACCATAGACTAACAAGTTTTCATTTGTAGAGACAGCTTATAAACTGATATTATATATATATATATATATATATATATATAAGAACAAAACAGATAATATAACAGTTTCACAATAATATATGTTAAAACTAATTTATCCTGCCTTTTCTGGTATCCAAGAAGACGTGGTGTCATAGCCACAGTCAAAACGGTCAATATGGTTACATATTTTTCCAAGTTCATTAAATAAAATTTAAGACACGTGTAAGAGGTAGGCTACACTCTAGGCATTCTTGGCAACTGCTTGTACAGTTTATAATTTTTTTAAATAATAAATAAGTTTTCCGGCAATCTTCCCCATAAAAGGAGGTGTGATAGCTGATTGTTTATATCTAGTTGCTATTCCATAAATTTTCTTTATTGGGGTCATATAAACACGTGTTTAAATAAACAAGCTGATTACTTTTATGCAGTTACGTAGCTTCCCAAATCATAAGGTTTGCAGTGATTCAAACTGTAATTTGTTAGCATATATTTTGCAGGAGCCAATACAAATATATTTCCCAACCCTTATTTTAAAGCTTTTATCCTGTTTGACAAATATGTTTTTGGATTCCAAGTTAGTAGTAGGTCTCTTAGATAGTCAAACTGCAGCAGTTATGTGAAATCAGATTTCATTCTTACAATGAAACATTTAATAAGAATTGTATGCGCAAATCTTTGTGTCTAATTTAGGTACATCATATTTTATCCCGGTTTCCTGTAAATAAAAACAATTTAAATTGTTACTGTTTCGAAAATTGAGCTAACATTTCCACAGCCAAAAAATGTATATCTCCGCCGCTGTTCTTGTTGGCAAATTCTGGCTATTATTATTTTCACATTAATCGGCCAATTAAATCCATGTTTCTACAACTACATTTAATTTACCAATCAACCCATTAAGCGCAGAAACAAGTTTATAATTTAGTGAACGTATGCTCATCACGAGACTATCTGACATATTCCACTTCAATTCCAATTTGTCAATTATTATTTCCGTCATACTGCTCTTCGTTGACATATTTCCTAGATAAAATTTAAACTCTTCAATGTTTCACTTAATATCTAAACTAGGGTTATTTTTGTCATTATCAAACTATGCGCGCAGCCCTTTTAACCTATTAATTATAATTGTAATTATAATTAGACCTAGTACAGCATATTTGGAACAAACACTCTTTAAATAGTTCTAGAACAAAAAACAAAATTACTTTGTAGTTTAGAGGCTCTTAACTTACTACATAATGAGAGCCCCTTTGAAATCATATTTACATTCTAAATATTCATAAAATAAATATAAAATATAGAACAAATAAATTCTTCCTTCCGTTCAGAAACTTTCCTTATACTAAATTTCCTGAATTCTCTGGTCAAATAGTCTGCATTATCACATATAATGTTGAGTTCAAATTTAATCAAAATAAGTTATATTAAAAAGTATTTATTAAAACATTGTGTGAATGTCCAACGTCTCAATGGTTACAGTGGAATATATATATGAAAATAAAGTCCTTAAAACAAAGAAGTAAATCAACTTAGCCGTACTATAAAATAAGATGCTGAGATTGAAGTAAAGACCGATCCCAATGAATTTGATCAGTAGTCGAACGACATAGCAAATCTACCGTTAGTCACACGTACTGAAGTCTTTCAATGTTCCATGATAATCATCAGAGAACGACAATATATTAACTATCGAGGATCAAATCGCAATTCATTTATTTGGAATTCAAATTTAGATATGCGATTCTCACCTCCAATAGTCTTGTATATATGGTACTTTACTGGAAATGTCGAATGCAAAATTTCTATTTTATCAAGAACATCAACTTTTTACAGCTTCGCCACATATATACATTAGTAATACAAATAATCATTGATTGCGCGGGTGCTGGTAACAATGTGTTAAAATAAGTTTGCGAGTTTGAAGGAAAATCTAATCCAAATGTATTTAAACAGACGTCGAACAACATAGCAAAACTACCGCCAGTCACAGGCACTGGCGAATTTTGAAATTCTATGAAAACCATAGGAGTAAGTCGGCAAACTGAATAGCAAGAATCAAAACGCAAAGCATTTATATGAAAAGAAAATTTAGTTATACGGCTCTCACCTCTATTAATATCGCATACATTGTACTTGACTAAAACTGTTGACTCCATTATTTCAATACAGCCACGAACACAAAATTTTAACAGCTATTTTCAAAAAATATATATTTAATACATTTAAACAATCACTGATTGCGTGGGTTGAGGTAACAACTCTTCAAATAAAGTTTGCGAGGTTAAAGTAAACTTCAATCCCAATAAATCTAACATGTTGTCGAACAACATAGCAAATCTACCGTCAGTCACACGTTCTGACGCTATTCGATCTGCCAATATCATCTAAATATTTCGACTGCAAACTAAATAGCGAGGATCAGACCGCAATTCATTTATATGGAAAGAAAAATTTGATATGCGTTTCTCAGCTTCAGTAGTCTTGCACACATAGAACATGACTGAAATGTCGAGCGCACAATTTCTATGCAATCGCAAACATCAACTTTTACAGATTTCGCCCCAAATATATTGTTAATACGATTAACCAAATATTCTTCGCGCGGGTTTTGGTAACAATTCTTTAAATCAAGTTGGCGAGCTTGAAGTAAACACCAATCACAATGAATGTACCTAGTCATCGAACAACATAGAAAATCTAACGTCAGTCACACGTACTGACGCGTTCCAACCTTATATGATCATCATTATAGTTTGACGGCTAACTCACTAGAGAGGATCAAAATGCAATGCATTTATATGGAAATTAAAATTTGATATGCGGCTCTCGCATAAATTTTACTTGACTAGAAATGTCGGCTACACAATTTCTTTGCAGTCACGAACATTCAATTTTTGCACATTTCGCCACATATATAAATAGGTAATGTAATTAAAAAATTAATGATTGCGCGGGTGGTGATAAAAATCCTTTAAATCAAGTTTTTGTGATTAAAGTAACCAACAAACCCAATGAATTTGACCAGTCGTCGAATAAGATAGCAAATCTACCGTTAGTCCCACGTTCTGACGTGTTTTGCATTGCCATGGGCATCAACAGAGATCGAGAAATAATTAACTAGCATGAATCAAACTGCAATGCATTTATACGGAAAGCAAAATTAGTTATGCTGCTCTCACCTCTCATAGTTTCCCAATCATTGAACTTGACTGGAAACGTCGGCTGCAAAATTTCTTTGCTGTGTCGAACATCAATTTTTTACATCGTTTACCACATATATATGCAATACAATTAAAAAATTATATATTGTGCGATTGGTGGTTAATATTGATTAAATTACGTTTTCTAGCTTAATGAAAACACCAAACACAATTTATTTAACCAGGCGTCGAACATCATAGAAAATCTATCGTCAGTCACACGTGCTGACGCTTTTCTACCTTCCATGATCATCATCATAGTTTGACGGTAAACTAACTATCGAGGATCAAAATTCAATGCATTTTTATGGAAATTATAATTTACTGTGCGGCTCTCAGCACTTATTGTCTCGCATACATTTTACTCGATTGAAAAAGCGGCTGCAAAATTATTATGCAGTCACGAACATTTACTTTTTACATATTTTGCCATATATATGCAATACAAATAATCAATCATGGATTGTGCGGATGGTGGTAACAATTATTTGAAATAAGTTTGCAAGCATAAAGAAAACAACAAACCAAATATATATGTAACCTATCATCGAACAACATAGCAAATCTACCGTCAGTCATACGTACATACGCGATTTAACCTTCTATGAACCTCATCTTAATTCAACGGAAAACTAAATAGCGAGAATCAAACTACAATGCATAGATATAGAATTCAAAATTGGTTATGCGGCTCTCACATCTAACATTCTCGCATATATTGTACTTGACTGCAAATGTCGGCATCACAATTTCTATGATTTTGATATGTCTAATTTCTACAGGTTATAGTGTATGCGAGTAAAAACGAATGGGCGTCTGAATTCCGTCCATCTCTTGTTCCATTGTGTCTCTAATTTCAAACTCGAAAGCATTGGTTGTGATTAGAGTAGGTCGTTGTTATTATGGATGTGTTGGCATAGCGGAATTTTCTAACGATTTAATGGCATGAAGGATCAATTCCTCGTCATCGGACGACCAAGAATAGTAAAGTTTCTGCTCAGTCCTTTTCGATTTCTTGGATGTCTACATAATGGATATACTTGTTTTGTTAGGTCGGGAAGTAACTCATGTTTAGTCGAGAAATCCCAATATTTTCTTTAGGTTCTTCAAATTCTTTGATGACTCAATGTTTTTGATTGAATTGACCTTCGACGGCAAAGGCTGTACACATTGAATTTTGAAAGGACTCCCTAAGAAATGAACGGATTTAGATGCAATTTGCTTTTAGTCACAATTGATCTTGATTCCGTGATATGCTAAACGTGATAGGACATTTATAAGGTACACGGCGTGAGATTGTAAGTCTGGACGAAAAATCATTTTCTTCAATATACTGCATACAAAAATTGGAATCATCGCGAAGAATATTGTCCATGAAGCTCTTAAATGTCCGAGTGACATAATTGAGACCAAAATGCATATTAAGGTATTCCAAAAGACCGAAAGGGGTGATGATAACAGTCTTCCCTATATCTTTTTGTGCTACCGAAACGTGGTTGTGGGCTTGTCTGAGGTCATTCACTGTATAGTAATTGCTACCAATGATTTTTTCAAGCAATTTGTATATATTTTGAATGGAGTGTACATCGGATTTGGTCACAGAATTTGGCTTTCAATAATCCCCGCAGTCTTTGAATTATCAGTTTGATTTAGACATAAAATGTAATAGTGATTCCCATGAACAGTTTGATGGTCTGATGATTCCCTCTTCCAGTAGTCTCGAAAACTCGTCATGGTTAAGCTTCCAATTTAGCTTCGGTTAAAGGTCTCTTCTTAAATGTGACAGATTGACTGGTTGTGATGATATGTTGCATCGTGCTGGAGACACGTAAGTGTGACTTGCTAAGATCGACCGACTAATTTTCTCGAAGTGTTGTCGATATTTCTGACAAAAGATGTACTGGCAATGGTTTTTGACCTGTAACTCCACACGCTCAGAGACAGGTGTCCAAAAACTTTTCTCGTGCCCGGTGTAGGTATCAATGATCTTTTGAGTACCAAGATCAACAACGTTCCGATATTGTAACAGGAAATCAAGTTCTAGTATATTGTGCAAGACCTTGGCACTTATGAAGTTGTGAGAAAATTCACGTCGCAAACCTATGTTAAGTGAGCAATTCTGGCAACCATAAGTGGGAGGAGGCTCCTCTGCAGCTATTGCTAGTAAAACATCTAGAGAATTCTCGGCCACGGGTTCACTCTGGAGAACAGAAACAGCTGCACCTGTGTCAGCGTTGCATTCTTCTCCGGTTTTAAAACTGCAAAGATGAAAAAGTTAATTGGGTTGATTGGCAGGCTCATATAGGCAAATAGGCTGGTCATTTTGCATAAAATTATAATTTTGCAATCGTCTTGGCATATCCTGCGTAAAGGAAATAAATCAATGAGAATGATTTAAAAAGATATGCATTGAGCCTATGATCCACAGAAAGTACGGTCTTCTATTTTCTGCGCAACGCGTTTCCAATCTTGATGTTCCACTGCGCCTACGTTCTGAGTTTTATTAAGCCATTAGGGAAAACTGACGCTTGCATGGTAAATTATCCAAAAAGCGAAGACAGACTTGAAAATAATAAAGAAAATATGGTAATTATAGCACCAGTTTTTGTGCTGTGTTTGATAAAAGATCATGGTGGTCTAGATCGCCGCCTGTTATTATATATTTGACTCAAAGGTTTTACTTAATGAAGTTCAAATTTCACCATGGATTACACATATAGAGCATTAGCTATACTTGCCACTGATCTCTCTAAAAAGGAAATCCTGTCATACTGCATAGTAGGGCAAAACGTAACGTTTGGCTTATATTTGGTTCTAAACCCTAAATTCTAGTGCGCATCTTTCAGATAAGTTATCTATTTCAAGATAATTTGGCAACTGTGTAAAAAAACAAATTTAAGATCTGATGAAGATTGTAAATAAAGACTTTAGCTTTATTATCAGAAATATTGGATTATAACTACGCCTCCTTCCGTAGCTTAAAATTTCGATGTGCTTAAGATTCTGAATGTATATGTTTATTATTTGTTCAGTTTCAGTGGGACCTAGCAAGGATTCCACCTCAAATTAATGGCCAAAAATGTGATTAAGCAGCATTCAAATTGAATTAAGCTTTGAATAAATCCATCATTGAAATTTGAATAAAGTTTTACAAAGAATTTTGAGAGTTTCTGATGGCTGTTATAATCCTGGAATCTGGAAAACGCGGAGTCTAAGCACATAAAGAATAATTCACGGTCCTTATACAATACAGGAAAATAAACATCTAAAATTTACCCGTATATCCTTATAATCTTACGGGAACTTCGATACGTATTTTTTATATGCAAAAGCCAAAATATACAAAATAAAACATATAAAGAAACTTAATTTTTTAAAGTATACTTTAAAACATACTTTCACTGTACATTTTTAATGATAATAACAGAACGCTTATCACAATCTTCTTCCAGCGATTGAACTGACAATTTTGAACCAATTGCTGCTGATTAATTTAGCAATAGCCAACTTGGAGGCCAAGAACGCTCCCATCGAGGGCTATAGTGTACTAATTAATATGAAACAGTCAGCACAATGGTGCACACAAACATCTAGCCGCAAAAGTTATTACAAAACAATAAATATTTGTATTTTGTTTTGCTAAATGGACGCGCTTTATAAGAGAAAACACCTGTAAATAATTGATTAAAAATAAAACAATTGTCTTGATTTTAAGAATGGCTTCTAAAGGCTTTGAAAACTTAATAAGAATATTGTCAGCACAAATTATTTTTTTACTCCGGTGTTATGAATAATTAAGTATCGTCTAGACGCCACACTTATAATAAATTATGATGGAATGCGTGCCTGTCCAATAATTAGTTGAACGGACAGTTGCTGTCCAATTTAACGTGCTTGTCGACTTTACGTATGGAGAAACTGAAAGACGAGTTTTTTATCATTTCAATGCCAGGCCACAGGAGGTGTGTTTAATATTATACATATTCAAATCACTACCAGGTGAAATGCGACTTCATACTATGACATGCATCAAACGGTGGTTCTCTAAACTAAGTGAGTCTATGCCCGAGTTGCAACTGAAAGAAGCCATCAAGTTCGTGCTTCTGGATCCTGCCAGATATAGCGCAATATTGAGCGTGCAGTGAGACCTGGAAAAAAGAACTTGGGCTCTAAATATTTTGTTAATGATGATCATCACATTAGCAGCTGTCATTCTACGCATGAATCCTGTTACAATATCCGGCAGGAGCGACATACTTCTTTGCAATTAATCGGCGAGATCGATATGAAAAGCGACAGACAGTGGCTTGGAAGCAAGGTCAACATATAAAGACATCATGTTCGTCGCATAAGCGGCCCGAAAATCAGTAAAGTCTTTCAAGAGAACGGTATGTTCAATGGGGAAATAGGGTCTACCATCCCACGAATAATGATAGTAAGGATCATGCCCAAAAGATAAATCCTTTGGAGGCTCAGATTTGCAGATCAAGAGAAGAAGACCAGCATATCACACTAATAATTGTTCAGAATCAAATAGATATAGAAGAAAATAAAGTATGGGAAATGTTACCACAAGTAAAGATTTTTATTGAAGCCAAATATTCAGAATCCTTCAAAGGACAACCAGTAATAATGCAATTGAATACTGGAGTTTATGCGTCAGTATTACCAATGACTTGGCATTTAAACAACGTAAAACCTACGAGATCAAATTTGTACCAGACATCGGACGCGACAATGGTGGCTGCGAGCAAATGGGACACCAAATTATTAATTGATGAATATATCTACTACATGTGTTTTGTTGTAGCGAAAAGTCAAACGCCCCTATCAGAACTTGATTTCATTAGAAACTGGTTTGAGACGATCTACTGTCAAAACAAACGTATATGCTACTCGAGGCCTAAAAGCACGTATAGAATAAAGTCATTATGCAGCACTAATGTTCAGGAGAAGATCAGTTGTCTACTCGGCGGTTGAAAAGTTTTTCAAGTGCAATAAAACACTATATCCCAACTCTCTGATTGCAGAGAATGTACAAAACCAACGGTATTTTGCATTAAACTATGGCTAAATAAGAATGAAGGTTGAGAACCACCGAATTTATATGGTACATCTCCAAAAAATCTAACAACAGCGAATCGGGACGCACAATAGATGATAGAGGCTGTCGTTCTTAAACGATACTCATCTGTTTTTTGAGCTCCCTTTGTAAACGTTCTGAAAAGGAATGGTTTGCTTAGACTGAAATATGATTTCCAACAATTAAACTCGATGACAAAACCTGACCCGTATTCTATGCCGGCTCTGTCTGATCTGATCCTACAGCTAGCGGAGAAAAGTGGTTAGCTACGCTTGATGTAATCAGGGATTTTTGAAAATTGGCGTTCGGTTCGAAGACCGATGGAAGTTAGCATTGCATGTACCCTAAGGTCATTTCCAATTAATTCACATACCATTTGGTCTTAAGAACGCACCGAATGTGTTCCAAATAATTATCGACACTTTCATGTCCGGCTTACTTTGTACAACAGCTTAGATTGATGTTGATGTGATCTAGGCCATTACTGAACAACAATTACGTATTCGGCTTCAGAAGTTGTCAAAGCCGTAGAATGGCGATTACATTTTAATTCAGAATACGTTCAGATATGTCGACAAGTGCGGGTCCTGGGTCACCCAGTCTCTGTAGAGATATATATGCAATTCGATTCGAATAAACAGCCTATCAATAAATATCCTCTTCATACTACTAGAAAACAATTTCGTTGTTTTATTGCTATGGGTAATTTCTATAGACAATATCTCGTACTGATAGCGAATACGCAACAACCTTTATCTAAGTAAACTAGTGGCAAGATATCGTTCATACTATGTAAACAGAAATTAATATACGAATTTATTTTGAGATTCTCGGAAGGTAGTACGGCAAATGTTACAGACGCGCCAGATATTGACATAGAATGTGTTACAATCAGACGGACGTCCGGCACAATATATAAGTCTCACATTCACTAAATCGCAGCAAAACTATGCCATCATAAAAAGGATTTACTGGCCATACAATGGACACTACGAATGTTTAGGTATTTTGACATCGGTGGACATATCAATGTCTTTACCGATCATAAAGGACTAGTGCATTGGTGATTACTGTGTATTGAGAAAGAACGAGTATACCAAGTTATTGAATAATTTGAAGAATACGATGTAGCAAGATGGCACCAGCCGATGCGCTCAGCAGAATTATCACTGTGCAAGTTTCGCCGTTTATCAGTATCTAAAGAACATGGGAATGATGCCACATGCCAGGAAATGTTTAATTAGTTGAAAAGCGGCACAGTGTGGCCTGCAACATATAAAGCGTTGATCTATAGGTGCAAAAAGAAGGGCAAAATTAGTAATGGTTTGTGAGGGCGCCCAAACGAACATAGTTAATGGTTTTCATGCATTAGATGTTGGGACATACGGGCGCCAGACGCCTCATTAAGTCATTACCGTCTCAATTGTATTGGCTTGGCATGTCCAAAGAAATTCGTACCTATTGTCAGAACTGCATTACAAAAGTCACTCCCGATTACTTTCAATGACACAGCACGCAATCACTTTCTCCATATTGACATTTTAGATCCACTGCCGGTGGCTCGTGATGAGGTAGCCCGTGTTTTCTATCGTCGATAATTTTATCCAATGAATCCAGTTTAAATCACTGAAGAAATTCAAAACAAAGAAGATTATAAAATACTTAGAAGTATGGTAGCTTAGTCGAGTTGGTGCTCAACATTTTGTTGTGACTGACCAGCATTTAAAGTTCGAGTTGATAGAATTATTTATTGGTGCAAGGACCTTAACATAAAATATTTCCGCGCAGCCAATTTCCACCCTCAGAACAACAGGACGGCTGAGCCGGCACACCGGACAATGAAAGAGGTATTGCGATGTTGGTGCTAAGAGGCCATAGAATTCTGGAGAGATAAATTTTATTTGCTTTAGCTGGCCCTGGATTTACAGTATCATCAGCTACAGGATTCGCTTCAACAACCATGGTCTACGGAGGGCATATTAGGCTGTCAGATGAACCCGTAATACAATAATCCCATGAACGCGGCACCATAACGTATATTTCAGAGCGCCTATAAAAGCTAACTGAGTATATAAGCGCCCCAAGCACTGGCCTAAAATTTGGCGATTAAGTCGTGGTCGCGAAAGTCGAGCCCATGGCACTAAAGGGTGTTAATGAATGTCCATATTGTGTGAAGGGGGTAAACGAAGAGCACAATACAGTTTTCGTTAGCATATCTGTCGTACAACAAGCTGTGGCAATTGGACGTTTATGTTTTGTGCCAAGGCCATCTTCTGAGGAGGAAGATAAAACTGTAGCCTACTTCGAGGACGAGAACGAGCAACGTGTCCTATTTATGGCTGAAATGAATACAACAGGAACTTCCTGCACAAGTGCACAAATTAAGTTGAAGCAATCAGCACAATGAGAAAAGCAGCCTTCGATAAGCAGATGTAAATATAAAATGGAATAGAATAGAATATCCATATTTGGCTTCAAACAAACATGCTGCATTAAATAGATAATAGTATTGGAAAATGTACAATATAAAGAATAAATCACATCACATAAATGTGTGCAATTAGTCCCATATAGATAAGTTAATCTCTCTAGACATGATATACGATATATCAAAATCAGAAAATTCAGCAGTTATATCACCACATACTTCATATCAAATTTTGATGCAGTTATTATGATATAGGAAAAATGGTCTTTAATTTATCGCATTTGTACAATATTTGATTATATAAATAGTTATAGATTCATCATCGAAATTCACAGACCTGATAAAAGGAAAAATTAAGGTATAATTCGAGTATTACATTATGCAAAAATGAGAACCATAACTAACCATTTATTATATGTAGTGCTGACTAGTACGATGATATATAATTGTATGATATTATATATATATATATATGTATAATAGATGATAATATAATAGTACAGAAGGCGTAAATAAAAATAGCAAAAAAATCACACTTATCCTTCTCTTTTATTTAACCACGAGAAAGTATTATCATAATCAAAATTAAAAAGATCAGCATGATTGGAGATTTCTTCTAGTTCAGTACATAATTTTTTTAAATACATCTAAACTTCCCCGCAACAGTTCCCACCAAGGGAGGAAAGATCGCTAAATGTACAGATCTAATTCCACATTCATGAATCATTCTTATTAAATTCATATAGGCACCAGTCCACTTATTCAAATGGAAAACTTGTATGCAATAGCATACTTTTAAATCATCAGCAAATTTTCAAATTCGACTGTTAAGTATCTTAGTTTCCAAATGCTCAAATACGTTTTTAAATGAAATTGGCCTAAAACTTGATCCTTATGGAATTCGAATTGTTACTTTTTGTGATTTTGATCTCAAATCATTTATTAAATTACTCATTCTTCAATTCTATAAATAGTATAGTAGTTTAAATATATTCCGATCAATATCCAATAAATTAATCGCCTTCAAAATAGCATCAAAAGAGGCAGAGTCAAAAGCTTTTGAGATATCTATAAATACAATTAATGCATCTAAATATTTCTTATCTAGTTTAATTACATGTTTCTACTTAGAAAACATATTAGTAATTGTGGATCTATCTTTCTTAAAAACATGTTGACTTGTATCAAAATCAACCGGCAACAAACATTCTAATTGATCTAGTATCAGTCGTTCCATTATTTTCTAAAATATGTAGGTATTAGCCTATAATCACTGGCGCGTGTTGCTTACTTACCTTTGGCAGCAGTTTAGCTACTATCGTTAGAAAATGGATAGTTATTTTCTCATCAATCAAAACTCTGTTTATAATATTTCAGAATGCATTCATTAAAGTTAAAGGTAATTGTAATAGGTTATCAATCGATATACCAAGGTGATCTATTTGTTTTTTTAGTTTACTTTAAACATTAATTTTATCAATGCATCACTGTTCTGACAAGTTCTGGTTCCTGGTCACCCGAAAGATCAGTTAGATACAAAATATTGCTTTAATTCTGTGGATTACATATAAAATTGCCAAATATTTCATCCAATTCACAAAAAAATTCATGCTCAGTTTTATCCACAGGTAATGTGAGCTTTAATTTCTCCTTATATTTACTGTAATCTGTGAGGAATTTGTATCCTAGTCTAGGATTGCTCTTCAGTTTACACAAAATGATACTTTCCGATCTTTGACGGTTTATCAGCAGTGAGGAATTAATTGAATTGTCAATCAAATTTAACCTCATTTTAATACTATTGATAAGATTAAATTTCATTATATTATTTCCTTTAATTCTAAGTTTATATAATTTTAAATCGATTCTTTTTGGTATAATATCCGTAAATAGATGTTTGAAATAAATCAGAAAATAAGGTTGAAATAGAAGAAACAAATTTATCAGTGTTCATAATGTAAAAACTTTCATAATCAATCATTACGCTTAACTCTCTGAAAAGATTCGAATTGAATCTAGAACATTGCACATGTGCATTCTCAAAATTAAGTTTCTATCGTTTGCTACTCATGTTGTTCCATTGTAAAATAATTTGTTTGTGATCCAATTCTTTAAAATAGTTTACAACTACATAACTGGGTGAGTTAACCGCTTCAATTTCTAAATATACATGATCTAAGCATTCCGAAACTCTAGTTGATTCATTTATAATCTGCTTTAGATCATGATTAGAAAAAAGATTGATTATTTCACAATCATGCATATTATTAAATTCGCCTACCATCATATTATAACCATGGCTGTCCAAAATAGATTGAAAAGAATAAGTAAATATTTTGTCATCATTTCAGTTAGCATACAGCTGTCTGTAAACCGCCATTAGAATCAATTTTTTTTATACTGATGTAAAATCAATGACAGTACTATATACACTAATATGTAACACTTTCGCATTTAAAATAGATCTACGATAAAAAGTACTCCTCCACCTTTTTATCAAACGATCTGTCTTTTTTAAATAAAGAATAATGAGGAAATGCAAAGATAATAAATATTTGTAATTTGTTTGACTAAATTAACGCGCTTCAT
Organism: Eudiplozoon nipponicum; assembly: GCA_029291075.1. Lineage (NCBI taxonomy): Eukaryota > Metazoa > Platyhelminthes > Monogenea > Mazocraeidea > Diplozoidae > Eudiplozoon > Eudiplozoon nipponicum. The sequence continues at coordinate 62,070 of JAQBSW010003918.1, read as the reverse complement.
ACGAGAAAACATCTTACAATAATTGATTAAAAATAAAGAATTTGTTGAGTTGAACACTGTCTTCTGACGGATTGGGAAACTTAGTAAGAATATTGTGTGCACAAATGAATACTTTGACTGGAGAGTTAGGGATAACTAAGTCTCGGCTGGATGACAGATTTATAACAAATTCTGAATAAATCCGCATAAACGACCCAACCAATATAAGAGAAATCAACAGTTCATTTTTCAACTGTATTAAATTGAATAGACAGTATACGGTGAAGAAGCAATTTCCGTAAAATAATTTCGTACATTGAAATGAATCAATGAATTCGTAGACTTAACTTAACAAAATCAAAACTTGAGTCACAGTTTTGGCAGGATATAAAAGACAGGATGATCCAGTGATAAAATCTGATAATTTGTGTGTTAAATTTACTGACTATGGTTGTTAACTCTACACCATTCCCGTCCAAAAATATTGTGCAGTTAAAAAATTCTATTAATGATTTTTATTATGAAAACAGGTTGGGGCAGTAAGCTTTAACAGTAGCACTGCTCTGCGATCCTGGAACATTCGCCAATATAATGCACCAAACTAGAGTGCCGTCCACAATATCTTGTAGGGGTATTTAGCGGGATAGCTATCTAGTTCGTGATGTTTCACCCTTCCTACATATAATTGGTAGCTGCTGTTGCGATCCGTGCTTATGATCAATCACCAGCCTTTTACCGATGGGTGATGTGAGAAGGCTAATTCGAATCATCACATATGTATTGTACACAACGTTGCATGGAAAATTCATAGTTAGTCTAAATTGACCATGCTCTAGACGGCAACAAAACAACATATTGTCAACAAAATTGAATGTCGTATACAGAAGTAATTATCAATTCACAGTTAAACAAAACTGTCCGTGCTCTAGACGGCAACTAAACGATATATTGTCAACACAAGTAATATTCCATTCACAAACGTCTGAATTGTGATGAATACGTGTAACCAATTGAAAATATATGATGGTATAAATAAAGTCACTGGTAAAAGTTGACACTGATGTTGTGTAGACTAAAATCGTGTAAAAACTTCAATGAAAAACTTAAAAAATAATTAATTCACTGTTTGCTATGGTTTTAACTTATTTAATTATAATAATCCATTGTACTCTGAAATTCTGATACTTAGAATCATATACGAACAGTAAATCACTTGTATAAACTGCGAATAATTCAAAGAAGAAGAGTAATTCCACTATGGCACTATAATCCATCTCATCTTCCCTGCGTATCGCGCGCGGGTGTGTATATTTAATAAACAAAACCCTATTAATTACAATTAAAATTGCAGTTCAAGAAATCTCAATTAAAACTGCTTGAAACTAACAGAGATTGTTTCAAAAATCACAGTTAAGAGAAATATTGTGTAAAAACAGAGTTAGATTATTTGACCTTAAAAAGCACTATATTTGTCAAAATTGAACATCGTTGGGTTGTAACGCGGAGCCGCGTGTTACAATCTAATAAGGCAATACAATTATACCGAGGTAGAAGTTAATGATGGTGGCCTTTACCAGGTTCTCGAAGACATTCACTGGCAAATTCCATGAATGAATGTGCGTATTAGAAAAGTGCGGATGTCTAAAATTCTTACTGGGCACTGGCTTTATCTGTCTTGTTCGAGAGTTGGTTATCCTTTAAGCAGAAGCAAGTCAACAAGTAGAATTGACGCAGCTGGACGTCGTAATTGCTGTACAAAGGCCTTGACCAATATTGTTGAAGGTTGGCGGCAACATAAAAATTGCTGGCACATGTAGAATTTTGATTAATAGATGATCGATTTCGTATGACTGGATGCGAAACAAGAAGGAGATTGGCGTAAATGAAAACTAGCCTAATTAGTGACACTGTGTGGTAAACGCAAGAAGGAAAGCCGGCGTAGATAGTCATTGCAGCAGAGAAGGCAACAATAATAACAATTTGTGAGCAGAGCATAATGTATTTGCTTAAAATTGCATCGTGCTAATCTAGATTTTCGGTCGCATGTAATTCGTCAACGATAAGCTGCGTTATCATTAGTCTTGTTTATTAAAAATTGAATTTATTTTCACAAAATAAGGACAAATTAATATGAGCTGTCACAATATTATTATTTTAAAACGCCCCAGCTTAAGTAAATCCCTTATGACGTTATATAGCAGTGAGGTGCCAAGACGGGTGAGAAATAATACTTTCGGTGGGCATTATTTGGGCCGGAATTGAATTCTCTGGCAAATTCCGAGAAAGTTAACTAGTGTAGCAGTGTCTAGAAGTACTCCTAGACACTTGAGACCAGCGAGAGGTTGTTTTTAGTCCCAGAATTGTCTCGTCAAAGAACTGCGACAACACCGTGGTGACAGGCACAAAAGAGGTCCAATAAATAGTTATTGCTCCGTCTCACTAGTTGTGCAGCAACAAGATTGGCGTGACTAGGTGACTCTGCTGGTGAAGCATGTCCAGAAGTCATCGTGGGTGAATAGTCAGTGTGACAGGAGACAGCAAGTACACGTAGAGCGCAGTAGAAATCAAACTTAATTAATAGCAAGCATGGTAAATGCATCGTTCTTTCAATACGTGAAAACAAAAGCTCGTACGCCATTGGTTAACGGTAAATTTTGCTTGTTTTAATTGATGCCGCGTAAAATATATTTGAATTTCATTTTGCCAATATGTCGGTTAATTGTTCTTGAGCCGTTACATCACTTTCTTCTCTGAAACAGTAAAGCATTCCTCTCGACGAGGCTTGATAAGAAATGTACGGCAGAATTCGAACCCAGTTAAGTAACTAGTTATTATTCTGCCCATAGCTGTAAAAGATGTACCGTAATTGTTGGGCTTGTTGGTGGCTTCAACAATGATATGACGCCAAATAACCACTAGGAATTGCTACACATGTTGTTAGCTGTAGTGGCCGGTCATACCACGTGAGGCAATATAGAGTAATGTAAGGTTTGGAGAACTGCAGCTTGAAGATTTCAAGGTAAATTGCCACTGAAGTTGCCAGGTTTAATTTGGAACCTGGACAGGCTGGATCGCCGTCAATGTGTTTGAATACGACCAAAAGAGCTAGTGTGTGCTCAAAGTTTTGATCATGATATTCGTAGAGTGGTCACTGTGCAACTGATGAAGTTGAGATATGCATTGAAAGTGGCTTGTACCATAAATACTTAGTGTTGCTACACAAGGCAGTGTGAGCTCAGGTGTGCGCCATACCTAACAATGTAAATATATATACATGAAAATCAAAAGGTAACGACAAAATGTGCTCTCTAACATTTCCGCAGAGATGGCACAATAATAAAAAATGGTTAAAAAATGTTTCACAATTGTTAGCTAATAACAGCTGATTTTACCACTTGAGACAAGTGGGTGTGAGAAGAACAATGAATCATGGGGATTCATACAGGTCACGTTGCGTGACATAGGGCACAGTTGGTGCGCATAAATTTAAAAATTTGATACGTAGAATAACAAAAAATTAGTGTTGAAAAAAGATCGGTTATGCGTTATGCAAAGCAATCTATTGCCAGGTTGAGATTATAGGGTGATAGAGCCTCGGACGTGTGTAGAAGTTTGGATGCTCCCAGGATAAGCTGGTTGGATAAACGGTTTCAACCTGTCTATGATTATTGATGTAGGTGTCGCGTTTTGCATGATATTGAAGTATACTGGTTGTCTGAGCAAAAATGGGTAAGGACCGCGATACTTTGGTTCTAGTAGTGCAACAGCAGTGTCGTTAAGAACGAGTGCTCTCTTGCAGCTGTGAATCTGTGGGTGAACGAAAACTGGGCGAAGAGTATGTCTCGTCGGCTGTTCAGATATTTTGCCGATATGAAGTCGGAGGCGGGTAGCTTCGTCTTGTGGGTCATCTTGTGTCGGTAGTAGACGTGGGAGCTGACTAGGCAGGCGTTGATCCATGCCATACAAGAGTTGTGACGCAGACGTTCTAATAGATTCACGAGTGCTGGAACGCATGTCAAGCAGAAATAAAGGTATTGCATCGACCCAGTTGCCATTAATGGACGAGGATGCTAAAGCAGCTTTGAGTTTCCTTTGTATTCTCTCTACCATACCGTTAGATTGAGGATGGTAGGCAGTCATCTGGCGTAAGGTGCATCCCATGAACCGCAAGGTGGTTTTGAAACAATCCGATGAGAAGCAAGTGATTTTGTCAGAGATGACCTCATTGGGAACACCATAATGGGATATCCATGCAAAGATAAAACCGTTAGTTACTTCGTCTGCAGAAATGGTGCAATTAGGTAATGCCGCAAGCCATCGTGTAAATATATCAATCATAATTAGATGGTAGCTGAAACCTTCAAACTTTTTCAGATGAACTATCTTGATGTGGACGATGGCTAGGCGAGAAGTCGCGTTTCAACGTGCGCTAACTAATGGTGCATGATCTGTAAAAACAACAAATCTGCTGCTGCCAATGATGCTGATAAAATAAGGCACTACGTCGTGGATGGCGAGGAGTTCTCCACCGAAAGTGTTGTATCTCGTTTCTACTCGTTGGAGAGTACACGAGTAGAAACTGATAGGCTTCCGAAATCCACCGATATCTTGTTCCAACGTGGCTCCAATAGCGAACTCAGAAGTATCTGTCATGGGTAGAAATGGTCGTTGAAATTATGGATGCGTTAGCATTGTAGCATTTGATAACGAGTTGATGGTGAGTCGAAGTAATTCCTCGTCTTTAGATGACCAAGAAATGCTGGAGTTCTTGCTAAGTCCTCTTCGATTCTGCAGGTGCCTACACAAAGGATAAATTTGTCTTGAAAGGCCGGGAAGGGACTTGCGATAGTAGTTTAAGACCCCCAAATTTTTATGCAACTCAATAACAGTCTTCAGTGACTTGATATTCCTAATTGAATTCGCCTTCGACGGCAAAGTTTGAATACCTTGTGGTGTGATACGATGCTCTAGGAAGTCCACGGATGTAGTTGCAATCTTCGTCTTGTTACAGATATTCTTGAGTCCATGGTTGGATAAATGTGAGAGGACATTTCGTAAATACTTGGCATGAGATTCTAAGTCTGGATTGAAAACCATTATGTCATCGAGATATGACATACAGTAAGCGGCGTCATCGCGAAGTATGTTGTCCTTGAATCTTAGAAATGTCTGTGTAGCACACTTAAGTCAAAATCTTCTGGCTATACCGGTATGTGATAGTAGGCTAGTCTGAGATCAATCACTGAGAAAAAATTGATGCCGCAAAGCTTTTGTAATAAGGTGTTAATATTGGGAATAGGATATGCATCAGATTTTGCCATTGAATTTAAATTGCGATAATCTCCACAGGCTCTGTACGATCCGTTCAATTACGAGACTAAGTTCAGTGGGGACTCCCACGAACTTTTCGATGGTCTGATGATTCCCTCTTCCAATAGCCCTGAAAATTCTATTTGGGCAGTTTTCTGTTTAGCAGGGGCCAGTGGTTGCTTCTTGAGTGTAATAGGTTGTTCTTCGGTGACGATATGATGCATCGTGTTGGAGACTCGTAGCTCTAAATTGCTGAGATCAAAAAGCGACTTATGTTTTCGATATCTCTGCTGAATGATGTACTGGGGTTGGCTGAACGACCTGTAACGCTCGGAGGCAAGTGTACAAAAACTTTGCTCGAGTCCGGTGGAGGGGTCGATAATCTTTTGATTGGCAAGATCAACAATGAGCCCAAATTTTAAAAGGAAATCAAGGCCTATTATGTTGTTTGAGACATTGGCGATGATGAAGTTGTGAGTTAATTCGCGGCGTAAACCGATATTGAGCGTGCAATGCAGTCAGCCATAAGATGGTATGAGCTCCCCTGTAGCTGTTGCAAGTAAAACGCATATATACATGTCGGTCATTGAATCGCCCTTGAGAACTGAGACTGCTGCACCTGTGTCTACGATGAATGTTTCGCCAGTTCTAAAATCAAGAAGATGCAGAAGTTCGTTGGGCTGTTTGGCCGGGTCATAAAAACAGTTAGGTTGATCATTGCGACTGACTATGTCAGTTTGGCTGTCTATGTGGCATATTCGACGTGGAAGACAAACGTCATTAGGAATGTCAGATTGTAAAAAATTGCTTCTTTGTAGTGCCGTTTATGCCGTTGATGCGCAGAAAGTACGGTCTCCTACTGTTTTTCGGGTTTTGGGTAGAAAAATGGGTCATGCGTTCATCTGATTTAGCTCGGATTTCCCTATAGCCAATCATTCTAGAATTTTAGCCATGTTCGCTATTGTCCTCCCTAAAGAGCTGATCCTATCATCCTGTTGGGGAGAAACAAAAGAATGACATAGTTAAATTAGGTTCTAAACCCATAAATTCTAATCGCATCTCTCTGATAAGTCATTTATTGAGACAGAGTTGGGGAGCTGTCTGGCAAACTATTTTAGTGCCTGTGGAAGATTGTTTAATAAAACAGCCTTAGCATCATGATAAGAAATATTGGTTTTATACGAATATTTCAACAATTCCCTTAAAATCTCAATGGGGCCAAGGTTTGACATGTCTAACTGCGCATATTTATTTATTATCTGCTCAGTTTCAGTGGGACCCAGCAAGGATTCTACTTCAATTTGGAGGCCCAAAATGGGATTGGGTAGTTTCCTAATGGCCTCAAGCTTCGGATTAATTGGTCGCTGCAATTTGAAGGTAGTTTAGCGAAAACCTTTGACAGTTTTTGATGAATGTCATAATCTGGAAACGGGAGAAAACGGGATCTTTGCGCATAAATAATAGCTCTCAATCTCCATCCAAAGCAGGAACATTTGGACCTGACATTTTAACAATCATAGGGGATATTGAAAGCATAAATTTATAAGCAAGATGAAATTCATAAAAAGATGTGGAACAAAACACTTACCAAAATCTGCTTCCACAGTTGAAACTGACGGGATGAGCTTCGACGCACGCAGAAAACTGACGAAATCAAAATCTGCTTCCACATTTGAAAACTGACAGGAGGAGCTTCGACGTACGCAGAAAACAGATTAAATTATGTTCTTTTACAAAATCACAATTAATGCTTTCACAAAATCTAAATTAGCGTGCACAGTTTACCAAATAGGTGTCCAGATTTTATAATTTGTACGTAGGAGAGAAAACCTTCCCTCAAAAAATATTTGCTTCCCAACAAAAATGTCTACAAGACCACAAATTAAGGAAGATTCACAACCGGGGTAAAAAAGTTGTGGTATGTGCTAATATCAATTCACTGTATTCCCACGATATTAAAACGAAATAGAAATAAAGTCGATTGCATTTATGCCAAACGTTTTGTGAGAAAAAATCAAGTCTATAAAACAGTATTGTTCTCAGTAACCTGGGCGATAGCCAACTTGTAAAATGCCCCAGCTTCAAATAAATGATGTACGAAGTTACAAATCGGTTAGGTGCCAAGTAGACTTAGAATTAGTACTGTTGGTGGCCCTTTTTAGACCTAGTATTGCGTTCTCTGATAACTGCCGGGAAAATCAGATAATAATTCATTGTCTATAAGTACTCCTAGACACTTAATGCCAGCTATGGTTGACATGCTGGTGTTCCTACTGATGTGGCATTTGAAATCAGCGGCGAGAGGCTGTGTGAAGGCTCAGAATTATCTCGCTAAAGATCAACGACAAAACCGTGGTAACTGGCACACGTAGATATCCAATATATAGATGTTTCTCCGTCTCACTAGTTTTGCAGCAACAAGATTGTGGTGGCTAGGTGACTCTGCTTGTGAAGAAAGTCCAGATGTCAGCGTAGTTGAACTGTTAGTGTTACAGGAGATAGCACGTACATGTAGTGTGACTACTGACTGGCATGGTAAATGCACCGTGCTTATATAGCCTAAAAACGATAGCTCCCACGCCATTGGTAAACGGCAAATTTTGCTTGATTTAATTGGTGCCGCGTAAATTTAATTTGAATTTCATATAGGCAATATATTGAAGCAACCAACAAGCATACTTCAGCCCAGCATTTACGGTACATTTTTTATATCTATGGGCAGAATAATTACCAGTTGCTTAACATGGTTCGAACTCTGCCATGCATTTCTTATCAAGCCTAGTCGAGAGGAACGTTTTTTTCAGAGCGGAAAATGATGTAATGACTCAAGTAAAATTCGCCGACATGTTGCATTAATGAAATTCAATTGAAACAAGCAAAATTTGCCGTTAACCAATGGCGCGCGAGCTTTCGATTTCAAAACTATTTCAGCACGGTGAATTTACCATGCCAGTCAGTTATCACGTTTGCCATTTGCTATGCGCTACGTGTGAGTATTGTCCACCGTCATACTGGCTTTTCACCTACACTGAATTTTGGACTTGCTTCACAGAGTCAATTTCAGTCACGCCAATCTTGTTGCTGTACAACTAGTAAGACGCAGCAGATTTCACTTATTGGACCTTCACGAATGCCAGTTACCACAGATTTTCAACGAGATTACTCGGCGACTCATTCGCCAATGATGTCAACGCCACAACAGAAAAAACAACAGCCAGTCAACCAGAGCTGGTCTCAAGTATCTAGGAGAATTTCTAGACTCTGCTACACTAATTAACTTTCTCGACATTTGCCAGAGACTGCAATACCAGCCCTAAAAAGGTACTTCAACAATACAAAAACTTAGCCATACAGGCTCTTGATTGAATTTGTGACGTCGTACGGCATTTACTTGAAACCGGGAGGTTTTACAAATTGGCGACCGCGACAGGATACTGCGAACAGCATCGTATTTTACTTATTAGCAAATCACAAATATTATGGTATAAATTCAATCGACTGTGTTTCTTTTTCATTTTATTTTTTGGGACTACCGGAAATTACTTGAAACCGGGGGTTTTACATATTGGCAACCGTGACAGGACACTGAAATCACAAAAATTTTGGTATAAATACAATTGACTCAGTTTCCTTTTTATTTTATTTTTTGGCAGTACAGTAAATTTACATTAGCATATACCACGTTTTATTCTCGTTGTGAATCTTTCTGAAGTCGAGGTCTTGTGGGAAATTTTTTGCTGGGAATTTTTTTAGGGTAGGTGTTCTATTCAATATTAGTCCTATTAAAGGCCCCCCAACATTACACAATCTCAGCCATCCTGGCTAACTTTGTGACGTTGTTCGGCATGTGCTTGAAGACTGGGTGTTTAACAAGCTGTTACATTGTGCTGTAAACGCCCCGGCTTCAAGTAAATTCCGTACGACGTTACAAACTCAGTGGAATTAACAAATATAGATATAGTTATGATGGGGGCCACTTAACGGGGCCTGGTCGATACCTTCTCTGAATTATTCCAGAGTGTGAAGATGTCCTAGAGCCTTGGATTGACTCTGGCAGTGGTTCCTTCTGTTGTCGCGTTGTAATCACGATGTGGAAAACTTCGTTGAAGTTCTGCATTTTTTGGCGCATCTCGCTGGTTATACTGCAACAAGATGAGTCACGGATGTTGCCAATTGTTGATGAAACAAATCAATATCCGGCGTAGGTATTGACAGCCGACAGAACGCACACGCGTAACGCAAAGCAGAATGCAAATGCGACAACTGACTTGCATGGTAAATTGCCGTGCTTAAATAGCATGCCATAGTAATATATGTCTACTTGCACACTATTGGTTAAACGGCAAGTTTCGCTTTTTTCTCATTGGTGCAACGTAAATAAAATTTAATTTAATTTACGCAATATGTCGGCAATAAATTTGTGTCGTTACGACACTTTCTTCTCTGAAAAAAAGGAAAAAAGTTCCTCTCTGCGAGGCTAGATAAGAAATGTATGACAGAGTTCGAATAGAATTAAGCAAAAATATGATGTACCATGAATGCTGGGCTTAATTATGCTTGTTGGTTGCTTCAACAATGATATGATGCCAGGTAACCACTAGGAATTGCTACACAAATTGTTAGCTCTAGTGGTCGGTCATAGCACGTGAGGCAAAATAGAGCAGTGTAAGTTTTTGGAGACGCAGCGTGAAGATTTCGAGGTAAATCGCCTCTGAATTTGCCAGGTTTAAGTTAAAACCTAAGCAGGTTGGATCGTCGTCAATGCGTTTGTATACGACCAAAGGAGCTAGAGTGAGTGCTCGACGTTGTGGTCATGACATTTGTAGAGTGGTCTTTGTGCAATTGATGAAGTTGAGATATGCATTGAAAGTGGCCTGTACCATTATATGAAGCTGATAACTACTTAGTGTTGCTACACGAAAGCGTTAGCTCTAAGTAGCTGGTCATACCAAAATAGGCAGTGTAATGTCATGTGTGAGAAATACATTATAATGTAAAAATATATACATTAAAATCAAAAGGTAACTGCATAAAAAATATGTACACGAACATTGCCTCAGAGATGGCATAATACCAAAGAACTGTTCAAAAATGCTACTCAATTGTTAGTTAAGAACGGCTGGTTATGCCACGTGAGACAAATGCGAAAAATAACGTAAGGTTAAAAAAATTTTGATACGTAATATTAATGTTAAAAAATATCAATTACGCGTTATACAAAGCAGGCAATTGAGATTGTGGGCAGACGGAGCCTGAGATGTGTGTAGAAGGTTGAACGCTCTAAGGATCAGGCGGTTCGATAAATGGTTTCAATCTGTCTATGCTTACTGATGTCGGTGTAGCGCCTTGCATAATAATGAAGTATTTTGGCTGTCTGAGCAAAATCTGGTAAGGACCGCGATACTTTGGTTGTAGTGGTGCAACAGCATTGTCGTTGCGAACGAGTACTCTCTTGCAGCTGTGGAGCTGTGGATGAACGAAGACTGGACGAGGCGTATGTCTCGGCTGCTGTTCAGACATGTTACCGAAATGAAGTCAAAGGCGGGTTGCTTCGTCTTGTGGGTCATCTGGTGTCGGTAGTAGACGTGGTAGCTCACTAGGCAGGCGTAGATCCATGCCATACAAGAGTTGTGACGCATACCTTTTAATGGATTCACGAGTACGGGAACGCATGGCAAGCAGAACTAAAGGTAGTGCATCGACCCAGTTGCCGTTAATGGACGAGGATGCTAAAGCAGCTTTGAGTTCCCTATGCATTCTCTCTACCATACCGTTAGATTTGGGATGGTAGGCACTCGTCTAGCGTAAGATGCATCCCGTGAACCACAAGGTTGTTTTGAAGCAATCAGATGAGAATCAAGTGCCTTGATCAGTAATGACCTCGTTGAGAATACCATAATGTTCTATCCATGCAGAGAGAAAACCGTTAATGACTTCGTCTGCAGAAATGGTGCCAAGAGGTAATACCGCAGGCCACCGTGTAAATCTATCGATCATAGTTAGAAGGTAGCTGAAACCTTGAACCTTTGTCAGATGAACTATGTCGATGTGGACGATGGCTAGGCGAGAAGTAGACCGAAAATGTTGCAACTTTGAACGAGTGTGTCGTGTGATCTTGTTTTTCTGACAAATAGCACACTCTGAGACCCATCGTTTAACATTCTGCCTAAGTCTGTGACCCCAGAAACGATCTGTAAGAAGTCGGACAGTCGCTTGGCTTCCTGGGTGAGAAATTGAGTGAATTGAATCAAAAAATTTTCTCTGAAGGCTGGTCGGCAGAACTGGCTTGTTGGGCTGCGTACCCGTGAAGTAAACAATTAGTAAGCCTTTCCACAGACGGCATATGAACTTGGTTGGGTGACGGGCTATTGATCTTTGAATGTGAATGTCACCGCGTTGTTCCGTTCGCAGGAGAGTTGGCATTAGTGCAGGTTCACTGAGTGCCACGGAGTTGACAGTGAATGGTGACGGCGAAGGTGGTTGTAGAGAGACGTCTGGCCTGGAAAGGTCATCTGCAATGAAGTACTGTTTGCCCTTGACGTAAAAGACGTCAAATTGCTATTCGCTTAGACGTGAAAACTGTCTTTCCACTCTGGCAGGGTACTTGGCGATAGATAAAGTTGCGTTTCGAAGTGAGCTAACTAATGGTGCATGATCTGTGAAAACAACAAATCTGCTACTGCCAATGATGCTGATAAAATGGCGCACTGTGTCGTGGATTGCGAGAAGTTCTCGACCGAAAGTGTCCTACCTCGTTTCTACTGGTTGGAGAGTACGCGAGTAGAAACTGATAGGCTTCCGAACTCCGTCGATCTCTTGTTCCAACGTGGCTCCAATAGCGAATTCAGAAGCATCTGTCGTGAGTAGAAATGGCTTTTCAAAATCTGGATGCGTTAGCATTGTGGCATTTGCTAACGAGTTGATGGCAAGTCAAAGTAATTCCTCGTCTTCGGATGACCAAGCAATGATGGAATTCTTGCTAAGTCCTTTTCGGTTCCGCAGGTGCTTGCACAAAGGATAAAGTTGTTTTGAAAGGCCTGGAAGGAACTTGCGATAATAGTTTAGTACTCCCAGGATTTTCTGCAAATCGCTCAAAGTCCTTGGTGACTTGGTATTCTTGATTGAATTCGTCTTTGACGGAAACGGTTGAATACCTTGGGCCGTGACACGATGCCCTAAGAAGTCGACGGATGAAGTTGCAATCTTCGTCTTGTCACAATTGATCTTGAGTCCGTGGTTGGATAAGCGTGAGAGGACATTTCGTAGATGTTTCGCATGAGATTCTAGATCTGGACTGAATACCATAATGTCATCGAGATATGACATACAATAAGCAGAGTCGTCGCGAAGTATGTTGTCAATGAATCTTTGAAATGTCTGTGTAGCACACTAAAGTCCAAAAGTATGTAAAGATATTCGAAAAGGCCAAATGGAGTGATGACTGCAGTTTTCTCGATGTCCTCTGGTGCTACCGGGATGTGATGGTAGGCTTGTCTGAGGTCAATTACTGAGAAGAAATTGATGCCGATGAGTTTTTCAAGTTAAGTATTAATATTTGGAATAGGATATGCATCAGATTTTGTCACTGAATTTAGCTTAGTGTAGTCTCCGCAGGCTCTGTACGATCCGTTTGATTTAGAGACTAAGTGCAGTGATGACACCTCTGAACTTTCCAAAAGCCTTGAGAATTCTTCTTGAGCAGCTTTCAGCTTAGCATGGGCCAGTGGTCGCTTCTTGAGTGCAATAGGTTGTCCTTCTGTGACGATATGGTGCATCGTGTTGGAGACTCGTAGCTCTGACTTGTTAAGATCGAAAAGCAACTTGTATTTTTGAAGAGCTGCTGATATCTCTGCTGAATGATGCACCGGGGTTGGCTGAATGACCTGTAACTCCAAACGCTCGGAGACAAGTGTCCAAAAACTTTGCTCAAGTCCGGTGGAGGGGTCGATGATCTTTTGATTGGCAAGATCAACAATGAGCCGAAATTTTATCAGGAAATCAAGGCTTATTATATTATGTGAGACCTTAGCAATGATGAAGTTGTGGGAAAATTCACGTCGTAGACCTATGTTGAGTGTGCGGTATTGGCAGCCATAAGTTGGTATGGGCTCGCCTGTAGCTGTTGCGAGAAGAACGCCTAGCGACATCTCGGTCATTGAATCACCCTTGAGAACTGAGACTGCCGCACCTGTGTCTACGATGAACTCTTTGCCAGTTTTTAAATCAAGAAGGCGCAGAAGCTCGCTGGGCTGTTTGGCCGGGTCATGCAAACAAGTAGGCTGGTGATTACGACCGGCGTTGTCCGTTTGGTTCTCTATGTGAAAAATTCTGCGTGGACGAATACAGTCGACAGGGATGTCGGATTGTAGTTGGCTTCTTCCCTGTGGCGCCGTTGATGCCGTTGATGTGCAGAAAGTACGGTCTTCTACTTCCTGCGCCAGACGTTTCCCGATACTGATGCACCCTTGTGCCTGCGGTCTGATGACCTTTCCGTCAGCTGTGGAAATTGGCACTCATTCGGAAATTCTTCGGAACAACAATGACAGACTTGGCATGAATAAAAAAACTTCTGGTGGTTATAACACCAGTTCTTTGGGGCATATTTATTAAAGGATAGCGGAGATCTCGATCGCCGCCTACCTTTATAATTGGGCTTAGGAACGAATTTGGGTCGAGCATTCACTTGATTTAGCTCGGATTTGGTAATGGTCAATCCTTCTAGAACTCTAGCCATGTTCACCAGTTTTCTCCCTAAAGAGGAGAGCCTATCATCTTGCGGGGGTGAACAAAACCCTATATTCTAACTCACATATCTCAGATAAGTCATCTATAGAGAGAGTGTTGGGAAGTTGTCTGGCAAATAGTTTTAATGCTTGTGGAAGATTGTTAATAAAAACAACCTTAGCCTCATGGTCAGAAATGTTGGTTTTATACCAACGTTTCCGTAATTCCCTCAGTATTTCGATGGGGCCAAGGTTTGGCATGTCTAACTGTGCATATTTGTTTATTATCTGCTCAGTCTCTGTGGGCCCAAGCAAGGATTCTACTTCGTTTTGTAGGCCCAAAATGGGATTAGGTAGCTTCCTAATGGCCTCAAGCTTAGGATAAATCCGTCGCTGCAATTCAGAAGGTAGTTTAGCAAAAACCTTCGACAGTTTTTGATGACTGTCATAATCAGGAAACGGGGAGAAAGCGGAGTCTACGCGCATAAAGAATAGTTCACTATCTCCATCCCAAACAGGAACATCAATATCTAAAATTGGACCTGACATTCTAACAATCTTACGGGATCTTAAAAGCATAAATTTATAAGCAATATGAAAATATATAAATATACTTTAACGAAACGCTTACCCACAAAAAGCTTCCACAGTTGAATGAGCGCAGAACAAATGCACGTCACAGTAACTGCTTCCAAAAATTGAAATTATCCGCAATTGAGCCTGTCGAGTACGTACGGTGCCGTTTTGTACGTAGGAAAGATGAACAGAGGCCCCGTTGGCCTTTGATGCCAATGTATTATTATTACATATCCCCAAAAAAATTCAACACAAATCCACGAATATATACCCAACAAAATTCCCAGAAGACCACGATCAGGGTAAAGAAAACGCAAATGTTAATCTATTTTTATCCCAAATAAATGAAAAAGGAAGTCAATTTTATTTATACCAAAAAAAATCAGAACAAAATCAATATCCTGGCGCGGTCGCCAATTTTGTAAACGCCCCGGCTTCAAGTAAATGCCGTACGACGTTACAAACTCGGTTAAGGTGCTCTGAATATAGATTTTGTTACTGATAGGGGGCCCTTAACAGGGCCTGGTCGTGCGTTCTCCTGAATTATTCAGAGTGTGAAGATGTCCTAGAGCCTTGGGTGGACTCTGGCTGTTGTTCCTTCTGTTGTCGAGTTGTAATCACGATGTGGAAAACTTCGTTGAAGTTCTGCAATTAATTGGCTCGTCTCGCTGGTTGTACCGCAACAAGATGAGTCACGGATGTAGCCAATTGTTGGTGAAACAAATCAAATCACCAGCGTAGGTATTGACAGCCGACAGAACGCACACGCGTAACGCAAAGCAGAATGCAAATGCGACAACTGACTTGCATGGTAAATTGCCGTGCTTAAATAGCATGCTTAGTAATATATGTCTACTTGCACACTATTGGTTAAACGGCAAGTTTCGCTTTTTTCTCATTGGTGCAACGTAAATAAAATTGAATTTAATTTACGCAATATGTCGGCCATTAATTTGTGTCGTTACACTAAGTATTCCAACTGCACAACTTTAAGAGAACAGTATTTTTTATGAATTTAATAAGACATGTTACGCCAGGCTAGGACGCTGTGTTACGTTACTTATAACGCAAATATGGAAAAGAAGATCAGTGTTGTTGGTGGCCTCTAATAGACCTTTATAGACATATTGTGGAGTAAGATATTTCCTCCGACAAAATTAAAGTGACAATAATTGATAAATTTAAACCACCTTGGCTGATTGAAACGAATTTTATTTAAAAAGAAATTATTCGTTTATTTTCTAGAACGTTCTTTGTTTAAATACTTGACAGTATATATACTTTGAATTGTGCGCAGTTTCAGTTTCGGTTGTCTGTACGTGACTGGTTGTTATATCCTCGGCGTGCTGCATTTATTTCATTTCCTCCATTTTACGTTTACTCGATTTCCACAATATATTCCTGCTAACACATTGTCTTTTATCGTACATATTGGGGACGTTCTGGAACAGGTAATTTAATAATTCTGTTTTTCACGTCTATTTCTTTCCAGGTTATTTGTTCGGGTGTTTTGCAACGTAAAAGGTTTCACATTCCGATTGCCTAACATTAAGTATCAAATTAATAATTAAGTACGATCAACATGGAAGCTAATCTTAAGTTTGAGGACACTAGCAAATTAGCTCAAGATATGGCAGGAATGAATTTAATAGATGTGAATGAGAGTACAAGCTTGTCAGATTCAATTATACAATTAAGGACTGGAAACGACCTGGCGTCTATGGGGTTCTCAGATAACAATAGATTTGGAGCCTCTACAAAATAAAGCGACCGCGCCAGTCCAAGAATATTCAGTCTATTGCCATATAGATCTGATAAATACTCAAGTTGTATCGGGGATGCCGAAAAGGATATTTAGCGCTTATAATATTGTAAACCCTATGGAGAAATTTGTTGCAGCATGGATGGCATTGCCTGAGAATTTCAGAAACGCCTTGGAAAATTTTAGAGACAGAACTGTGGAAGAAAAACCGTATAATGCATTTGAGTTATTAATGGCCGAAATTCAACAGAGATATCAGCCTGGAAGATCGGCACAAATGTGTGAATTATTACGCTTAGAAAAGATGGGGCGTCAACTACCATCAGAGTTTTATGAACGCCTTTGTACGAAAGCTTCCAGGTTGAATATATCCAGAGATGTGGTAAATTCTATTTTTACAGCTGAGCTACCATCCAGGCTTAGAACCACATTAGAAGTATTTGACACAATGAATATTGATTGGCCAACTAAACTCAGAGGGCTAGACGGAGTGTATAAACAGCAGGAACCACAAGTACATGCTGTAACGGCAGATTCTGTCATGGTGCAGCCAGTTAGGGCAGATACCGAAACCAACCTGACGATACAAGAAACCTTGCGTTACTTATGTAGAGAAGTTGCTAGTATACGTCGAGACATTTCGCAACTTCAGAGTCAGGACAGAAATACTAGACGTCGAGGGAGTCACTCGCGTCAACGCTTCGATGGGCCACGCGGATGGTGTAAGGCACATTGCGAATACGGACGAAGTGCAAAGTGCCAAGGTGAGAATTGCATATACCCGCGGTTAGGTGGACCCAGATGGAAAGGAAGCGCTAAACCGGTAGAGAGGAATCCATCACCGGGAAAAGGATAAAACCCCCGCTAGTAGGAGCCGTAGGGGGGGTTCCATTGCAAAGGCTCCCAGATATGCCTCTAAAAGGCATACTTAAGGCAAAAGTAAAAGATGCGACTAGATCAAATAGCACCGATACAGAAGGCAAGAGAGTCAGATTCTTCCTAAGCGGAGATCTGGAAAACAGTCGGATTATCCAACAACAAATTAATTATTAAAAATGAAATAACTGGACTGGAATTTCTTATCGATACGGGTGCTGAAGTAAACATATTTATGTCAGACGTGGTTTGAAGCAGATTACCCCACATTTTATTATGAACTATGGGCCTCAAATTTTAGTCCGATAGGAGTTAAGGGGGTAAAGGAAATGTCGGTGACATTATGTCAGAAATCTCCTTTTACATGGAATTTTCTCGTAGCCGATGTCAAAGACCATATCATTGGGATGGATTTCTTGACACACTTCAAACTGACATTAGATTCCAAAACTAGGACTATCGCAGAAGACATAGGGGTTTTAACATCTACTGAGTCTAACAATTCGGCAGTTAGAACAGTCCTTTTACACCGTCCAACGGTCGCACATGACTTTGCCAATATCATCGAGAAACACCTTGCAGTGTTTCAGCCTTTCAGTGCCAAAAGGAAAGGACTGAAGACTAAAGGCTCATCCATTGGCACAGCACAAGGAACAGGTTGCTGTGTCTGAATTTTAGCAATTGCGTGAAGAGGGAATTTGTAGAAGGTCAAATTCCAATTTTGTTTCCCCAATAGTGGTAGTTCCTAAACCTGAAACGGGTTAATGGAGGGTTTGTGGAAATTATCGCCTTTTAAACTCTGTGAAGAAGGGTGATTCTTATCCTCTCCCTAACCAGAGTACTCTACTCCGAGATATATTGGGATATGAGGTTTATTCAACTTTAGACCTCTAGAAAGCGTACTATCAGATACCAATGGAGGAAGGTTCTATACCACTTACCGCAGTCAGATTTCCAGGAGGGGGGTCGCATGAATTTCTTTGAATGCCTTTTGGTTTGGAAAATGCCAGTCAGACATTGCAGTGTTTCGCTGAAGAAATCCTTCAGAATTGTCCATTTGCGAGTGTGTACATAGACGACATTATAATTTTTAGTCGCTCACGTGATGAACATCGTAGGTATTTGGAAACGGTTTTGACCAGGCGGGAACAATATGGATTAGTGGTGAAACTCAATAAGAGTAACATCGGATGCTCTTCAGTTAAGTATGTTGGACATATACTTACCAAAGATGGAATTAAACCTTTGGAAGCTAAAATCTAAGCTATTAAGAAGTAACGGAGCCCCGAACCGTGCGTCAGTTTTGAAGGTTCTTGGGCATGATCAGCTATTACCGTCGATTCATTACAGGTCTAGCCGGAATTCTAGGATCGTTGACACACCATCTTACTCGGGAAATGAGCACGATCAAAAAGTCTTGGCCAATAAACTTGAGTCAAGTAGACCGAGAAAAATTCCCAAAGGCCAAGGAATTGCTAAGTGACGTAACCACACTAGCACCTGTACATTGGGAGAAAACATTCGAACTAATCACAGATGCCTCAGACGTTGCAATGGGGGAAGTTCTACAGCAAAGAGACCAGGACATAGTAAGATCGATTGGCTTTTATAGCCGTAAGCTTAATGATCGAGAAAAACGTTATGATACGTTTGGTAAAGAGCTTCTAGCAGTGTATGCCGCAGTGCTACATTTTGAGCATTTCTTTGATGGTCATAAATTTAATTATTGACAGATCACAAGCCGTTGATCAGCATACTTGGTAAAACAGCGAGGCTTAATTACTCTCGTAGAGTAAATTCCCAAATTACCCGGTTAGCAGAGTTCGATTTCACTGTGTCTCATATTGCTAGTAAAGAGAATTTTGTAGCCGATCCACTTATCAGAACGAATGAAACCGATGTCGAGCTGATATATCAAGGTTCATTGAAGAATCTATATGATTCTATGAACTATTTAGTTAGTCAAATCGAGGAAGCGCAAGGATGGAATCCCTATACGTTAGTTTTGTTTACGAGACCAGGATATGTTCGCAAGCTCCTGAGTGGCAGGTGGTTGTTATGCGAAACGCCCAGAAATCAACCACGGTCATATGTGCCGTTGGAGTTACTTGCCAAAATTATCCAACAATTACACGACATGGGACATCTATCCATAAAAGTCACAATTCGATTAGTCAACGACAGATAAGTATGGCCGCAAATGTCTAAAGACATACGGGTATGGGTAAGGGCTTGTGCAATGTGTCAAACGTGTAAGGTGTGGAGACATACCAGAACCGAGATACAGAATATTGGGATACCAATTGGATGGTTCAGACACGTACATAGATACATTGTCGAAATGCCTGAGGTCAATGGCCAGAAATATTTGCTAACTATGGTAGATAGTTTTAATCGCCAATTTGAAGTAGCGATTCTAAAAGATATGACAGCGCAAGAAGTCTTGTTCGCGTTCCTACATAATTGGATATCGCGTTATGGTGTTACAGAAGGGGTCACTAGTGATCGTGGTAGTCCATTAATGTCAGAACTTGTCGTAAGATCTCTCAATATCATAGAAACAACTGTATTGCATACTAGCGCATACAACCCACGAGCAAATGGTATGGTAGAAAGTCTGTATCGTGAACTGAAAGATGCATTAAGGTGTACTAGTGGAACAAGCTGGATAGACGATCTTCCTATAGTAATACTCGCCATGCGCAACAGATATAAGGCACAGTTAGGAACTTCAATAGCGGAATTGGTTTACAGAGAACCATTAAGGTTGCATGGAGATCTTCTAATAGAAACTCTGAGTATTGATTGAGCTTCTAGTTATGTAGATTGGTTCGTAGGAGCACTTAGAGACAAGATGTGTCGCTTGGCCCCGACCAAGACTAGAAAAGCTAAAACCAAATGTTATGTGTCCTCTGATTTAAAATCGGCTTCGCATGTGTATATAACTAATGAGAATATGAAGAAGTGCCTGACACCGTTTTATAAAGCACCATACAAGGTCAAGAGGATGACTGACAAGAATGTCATCATAGAAATAAATGGCATTGAGGATTGTGTTACTTTGGATCGTTGGATTCCCCAGTTTATCTGGATAGACGATAGGACTGAATTATCAGATGAGTTGAATGACCATTGTTCCATGGACGAATCTGATGTGTGCAATCCAATCACGCAGACACATAAAAAAAGCAGCAAACTCAGAATACGCGTTGTCAAATATATCGAATTCTTATTCTACCGAGTTACATGATGAAAACGTTCTGTCAATGCCAGGCGAAGTAAAGGAACCAGTGACAACTGTACAAGGCGCGATGCCGAATTCAGGGGCGCCATTATGCACAACTCGTCCTGGAAGAGTACAACGTCAACCAAATAATGATGATTACGTCTACTATTAGCCGTCTTTTTTGAGAAGGTGGTGTATGTGGAGGAAGATATTTCCTCCGACAAAACTAAAGTGACATAATTGATAAATTTAAATCACCTTGGCTAATTGAAATGAATTTTATTTAAAAAGAAGTTATTCGTTTATTTTTCTAGAACGTTCTTTGTTTAAATACTTGACGGTATATATACTTTGAATTTTGCGCAGTTTCAGTTTCGGTTGTCTGTACGTGACTGGTTGTTATATCCTCGGCGTGCTGCATTTATTTCATTTCCTCCATTTTACGTTTACTCGATTTCCACAATATTTTCCTACTAATATATTGTCTTTTATCGTACATATTGGGTACGTTCTAGAACAGGTAATTAAATTATTATGTTTTTATCGTCTATTTCTTTCCAGGTTATTTGTTCGGGTGTTTCGCAACGTAAAAGATTTCACATTCCGATTGTCTTACATTAAGTATCAAATTAATAATTAAGTACAATCAACCTGGAAGCTAATTTTAAGTTTGAGGACACTAGAAAATTAGCTCAAGATATGGCAGGAATGAATTTGATGGATGGGAATGAAAATACTAACGTGTCAGATTCAATTATACAATTAAGGACTGAAAACGACCTGGCATCTATAGGTTTGGAGCCTCTACAATATTAGTAAAATTGAATTGTTATGCAGTATATCATCATTTTAGTCAACAATGCAATCTTTAGTCATAAATTTTGATTTTTGCTATACTCGAATTATACCTTTATTGGAAATAGGTTATTATCTGATTTATTTCAGGGATCTACGTTTACGGATATTATACCGAAGCGAATCGAAAGGAAATTATGTAAACTAAGAATTAAACGAGATAATATAATGAAGTGTAGTCTTATCAATAGTATTTTTAAAAATGAGGTTAGATTTTATTGACAATGAAATTAATTTATCACTGCTGATAGTCCATCATAGATCGGAAAGAATCACTTTGGGTAAACTGAAGAGTGACCCTAGACTAGGATACAAACTCCTTATAGACTACAGTAAATACGAGGAGAAATTAAAGCTCATATTACCTGTGGATAAAACTGAGTATGAATTTCTCTGTGAATTGGATGAAGTATTTGGCAATTTGATATGTAATCCACAGAATGAAAGAAATTTCATAGATCTAACTGATCTTTTGGGTAACCAGAAACCTGGACTTGTCATCGACAGTGATGCATTGATAAAATAAATGTTATAAATAATATCAAAAAAACAAAAAGATTACCTTGGTATATTGATTGATAACCTACTTCAATTACCTAAAACTTTTATAAATGCGCCCTGCAATTTTATCAATAGAATTTTGAAGAATGGGGAATTACCAATCGATATTCTAACGATAGTAGCTAAATCATTGCCATAGGTAAGTAAGCCAACATGGAAACATGTAATTACACTTGATGAGAAAAAATTCGATGCATTAATTGTATTTATAGATATCTCCAAAGCTTTTGACTCTATATATTTTGATGCTATTTTGAAGGCGATTAATTTATTGAATATTGATCCAGTTATTTTTACATTACTCAGATACTATTTATATAATCGAAGAATAAGTATTCAAGTAAATGATTTTAAATCAAAATAGAAAAAATCTAACAAGTGGAATTCCACAAATATGAAGTTTGGGCTCAATTTTATTTAATATCGTATTTGCACATTTGAAAACTAAGATACTTAACGGTCGAGTTTGCAAATTTGCTGATGATTTAAAAATAATCTTTCCAATTGATAAAACAAATCGACTTCTCCAAAAATAATGTGACACTAGATTTGTATGAACTTAGTAGGTATTTGATAACTCTAGGGCTAAAAATAAACAGTAATAAGACGAGAGCTCTGAAAATAGGCAATAGAACTGAAATTAATTATGTTTATTTTCATGATGCTGTGATTAATGATGTTTTTGAGATCAAAATTCAGCAAGAAATTAAGGATTTAGGCATAAATATTCAATGTACAGCTTCTTCAGTGAGACGTATTGAAAGGATAGTAAGCAGTGCTAAGAAAAGATGGGCTCTAATAAATAGAAATATCTTATCGAATGATATAAAATTAAATATGTATATAATTTGGATTAGACCGATACTAGAATATGCTGCCGTTACTTGGAATCCATTAGAAAAAGGGCTTATCTAAAAAGATAGAAGCTGTGCAAGGAAAAATTATGAAACAAATTAGCCCTGTCTCCTGCACTATATACGCCAGTAGATTACAGTTTTATCACTGCAAACTTTATGATTTCGGAGGATGTGCCATTGCATAAATGTTTTCTATTTTAACCAATGGACTTGTGCCTAAATTAATCCAATAAGAAAGATTTATGAAGTTGGAACTAGTTCTGGACATTTGGCGATCTCTTTTCGTTTGGTGGGAAATGTTGCGAAAAAATTATTCTCGGTTTCTAAAATTTACAAAATGTACAATCAATTGCCAAATAGGCTTTGAGAAACGCCTCCATGTAAGATATCTTTCAAATTTTTATGTACTAAACTAGAAGAAATCTGCAATCCTGCAGATCATTTTAATTTGATTATGATAATACTTTCTCGTGGTTGAATAAAAGACAAGGATAATTGTGATTAGCAACATGCCTTCTTTAGATTTATATTTTTCCACATCCTGTACTATTAAAATTGAATAGTAATGCATTATATCATCACGTTAATCAACAATACATATAATCAATTGGTAGGCATGATTATCGTTTTTTTTTGCATAATGCTACACTCGAATTATACCTTATTTTTTCCTAATTCGATGATGAATATACAACTATTTATATAATTGATAATTGTACAAATGATTTCATTTTCCTATATCATACTAATTATAACAGCCGAATTTTCAGACATTGATATGTTGTACATAACAACTAGAGACTAATTGTTCATATTTATTTGCTGCGATATTCATGGAGTTTCGCGGGGTTGATTACTCCCTATATTTGATTGGTAGCGGCTGTGGAGGTCCGTGCACATGATCAATCCCCGGTTTTTCTCCCGATGGGTTATGTGAGAAGACTAATACGAATGATCACAAATGTATTGTAAATAACGTCGTATATAAGTTCATAAGTAGTCCAAATTGACCGTGCTCTAGACGGCAATAAATTAAATTTTAACACAAATGAACGTCTTAAACACCAGTCACAGTCAAACTAAATTGTCCGTACTCTAGACGGCAAAAAGTAAGATTATTGTTCACAAAGTTGAATGACTTCTTCGCAAGTCACAGTTAAACAAAATTGTCCGTGCCCTAGCCGGTAGCAAAATGAACGCTGTTTATATAGTTGCATATCTTACACACAAGAAATTATTCTTTCACAAATGTCTGAATTGAAATGAATATATGTAACCGATTGAAAATACATGATGATATGAATATAGTCATTAGTAAAAGTTGTCACTGATGATAAATGGATTAAAATCGTGTAAAAACTTCAGTGAAAAAAATTCACAAATAATTAGTTCACTGTTTGCTATGGTTTTAACTAATTTAATTATAATAATCCATTGTACTCTGAAATTCGGAAAGGTATAGTTAAATGCGAATAGTAAATCACTTGCATAAACTGCGAATAATCCAACTGTGGGAAATAAATCCGCTGTGACACTATAATCCACTGCATGTTCCTTGAAAATTGAGCGCGGGTGTGTGTATTTAATAAACGACCCTATTAATTACAAATAAAATTGCAGTTCAAGAAATCTCAATTAAAACTGCTTGAAACTAACAGAGATTGGTTCTAAAATCACAGTTAAGAGAAATATTGTGTAAGAACAGAGTTAGATTATTTGACTTAAAGAGCATTGTATCTTTCAAAATCGAACATCGTTGGGTTGTAACGCGGAGCCGTGTGTGTTCTGTAATACCGTGAAAAAACTGATTTTGGCGCTGTCAACACTGATTCTGGTTCCTCTTTATCTCGCGGCGGCGTGACCGCTTCAGTTGGTTCGGTTGTTGATGAGATGTCGGGCGTCAGTCCGTTGTCAGCAAGAATGTCTTGGGGTGGCGATATCGTTTCTTCACCGCCTGATAGGTCAACATCGCGGAACGGCGGGTCATTTGGATCAACGTCGGCCGGGGATAGTCTGTGTTTCGAGACCGCTTCAGCTTTGCCATTAATCTCCAAAATGATGTAATTCTGACGTCGATCTAATACAACAACTCATTATCATCGTTGTTGACGAAGAACCATTTAGAGCTATCAAAGTCTTTATATACTTTTGGTAAAGCCGCAAGCCAATTTTCTTCTGGGCTAGCCTTGAGCGCCGCTTTCAGTTCTTGGTGTGGCCTTTCGACGAAACCATTTGCTCTAGGATTGCGCGCCGCGGTCACGGAGTGTTTGTCACCATAGTATTGTAGTAGGGCTGCAAACTCTTCGCCGAGGAACTGTGCGCCATGATCGGTTGTCACTTCAGCTGGAGCACCAAACCGAGCGAACCAATTGAGCTCTAAAGCATAACTGACAGTTTCTTGCTTCATGTCTGGCAGTGGTATGGCCTCATAGCATCGAGTGTTACGATCCCGTATTAACGGTAGATATCGCATATTGTTTACGGCAGGTAAGGTTACCAGATCAACGTGTATGTGCGTAAACCGGACTTTGGGCACATGAATGACTTCTGGCGCCGTTTTGGTGTGTCTCGTCACTTTGCATTTCTGACATTCTAGACATTGTTTTGACCACATCTTGATATCTCGTCGCATGCCAGGCCAAAAATACGTTCTGGATAGAATTTCTACTGATGCTTTGCCAGATGGGTGACTCAATGAATGGTAGACTTCGAAGATCTTGTGACGGAGTTTTTCAGGTATAAACGGCCGAGGGCCCACGTCAGTTATTTCGCACTGCAGCAGGGATCCGTCGTAATCAAGTGTTTTCAGTCGATTGACATCAAATGTCCGAAGTGATAGATCATCTTGCTGAGCTGCTTGCAATTCTTGATTGCTTATAGGTGAAGGACACAATATTGAGGCACAAAGATCTGCAGGATGGCTTAGGGAGTCTGCGACCACATTTTCTGATCCTTTGACATGAGTGACTTCATATTCATACTCGTGTATTCGTGTAAGTTGTGAGTTGACACGTCGTGAATATAAATACTCTTTCTTTCCTCTGAGCATCGGAAGTAGAGGAAGATGGTCTGTGTAGATCTTGAAAATTTCGGCAATCAAGATAAGTGTGGAAGTGTAGGATCGACCGGTAGATTACGAGTAACTCTTTTCCTAATGTATCATATCGCGTCTCGCAAGGCTTTAGTTTTTGCGAATAGAAAGCGATAGGTTGGTGTATGCCATTGATGGACAGTTGAAGAACTGCGCCTATGGCAACGTCGGATGCGTCAGTTATCAATTCAAAAGGTTGAGACCAATCAGGGGAATGTAGCATGGTCGCTTTGCATAAGGCCCTTTTGGCATCCTCGTAAGCCTGCATGTCGTCCACGTTGAGCTGAATCGGTTGTGATTTCTTGACGAAACGGCTTTCTGGCACGAGATATTTGTGAAGAGGTGCCAGAATCTTGGCAAGGCAGGGTACAAATCGAGAATAGTAGTTCATCTTGCCCAAGAATCGTCGTAATGCCCGAACGGTGGAAATTTGATGACCAAGGAATTCAATTGATTTCTGTGCAAAGACGCATTTGTTGCCATGAAGTCGGAGGCCATAGTCTTCTAGACGTGTGAGCAGGATCTCAATATGTTGTATATGATCGGTCATTGAGTTGGAGAATACCAGGATGTCGTCTAGATATGGAATTACAAATGGTAGACCATCTAGTAATTCGTCCATAACGCGTTGGAAGGTTTGCGAGGCATTCTTGAGATCGAAAGGCATATAGTGATATTCATTAGTGCCACCTACGGTGAATCTGAGTGCAGTACATGATACGGAGTCTTTGTCCATCGGTACTTGATAGTATGCTTTTACCAAGTCAAGTTTTGATTACACAGCCTGACCGATAACAGATTTGAGTAGGTCTGCTGGATTTGGGAGGAAGTACGAATCAGACTGTGTGCGAGAATCGGGAATAAGATAATCCTCGCACAGTCTGAATGTTTCTGGTTCACTCTTTGGTACTACTACCGCAGGCGACGTAAAAGGCGAGCTGCATCGTGTACAGATGCCTTGTTGACGTAGCATGGCGAATTCTTGCTCGGCAGCCTTATGTTTGTGTGGTGCCAGTGGACGTGCTCGTGGAGGATGAGGAAGTGGTTTCGACAAGATGATACGATGGGCTGTGATGGCACGCTTCCTCTTGAGATCGGGCATGAAGGAAATAGGTTTGAAAATTTCTTCATGACGTTTCAGAACATCGTCCAGTTGTGGTATATGAGGAACTGAAGGAATAAGCTGTATAGATGAGACTGCTTCGGCGCGAGTCGTATGTTTTAGCGCTGATGTAAGCAACTGATTGTCTGCTGTGCGTATCTCTCGTGTTCTTGGACGAATGGTCAGGTCGAAGTGTTCAAGAAAATAACGTCCAATGACGTTTCTTGTCGTGTTGGCGATGATGAAAGGATAATTGAAACATCTTTTTGAGTTGGAGAACGAGATTGTGTATACCCGTACCCCAAACGTCGCTATGTTGGAGCCATTGGCGCAGGTCAGACTACTGGTGTCGACTGGATGGGTAGGATCGAAATAATTGTGGCGTAGTAAGCTTACATCTGATCCAGTGTCTATGAGAAATAATTCGCCAGAGGTTGCGTCACGGATGAGAAAAGATTTTGATAGTGGTAACTGACGATGAGACTGGTTGCGGCATTTGGGTGTTTAAAGCATGACTTGACTTTAGCCGTCGCTGTAAATACAATAGTTTGATTGCGCTCTACCGCGAAAGCAACGTGCTTCGAGCCATCAGACGTAGAGCGGCCAACGATCTTAAGATGCTCAGCCTCTACTGCCGCAGAGGAGGCTTACCCCAGCAGTTTTCCGAAACTTCCATGGGCAGATCCTCCTGAGTTGTTGAGAGTGACTGCGCCCGCTTGAACGTGGCGTCTGTGCGGGGGAATGTGCAGCCGTTTCTGAGGCAATAACGTGTGGAATGGCCATAGCTGCGGTGATTCGGACACCACTCCGCTGGTAACTGTGGAACTGTGGCCCTGTCTCTCGACGTCGACTTCCTGGCGCTATTGCGGGACGGTGGTCGACGCTGGTCACGCCTGCTCTGGTCGCTTCTATTATGGACAGCATCGACTGAGGCCAAATTTGGCCTGACGGTGAGGTTCCCGAGCAGGCTGATGAGGCGTACATTCTTGACCTTTGTTCCGGCTGATAATGCGGTGGATTGTGATTCGGACAGTCTTGGGGTGATGTGGCCTTTCTCTGGGGCAGGTGAGCTGTAGTGGTGTTTCTTCCACCACTTGTCTAGACGTGCGGGCAGAACGTCGTCTTGTACTTCGATGGATTCGCGCAGGAACGTGGCCATCTCTTGTAGTGCCGGCGGGAGATTCTGTATGAAAAGTCGCATTACGATTTCCTTGGGCAGTTTGAATTCCAAGGCTTTCTGCTCCATCTCCCTAAAGAGTTCAGAAGGCGTGCGGCTAACTAAGGACATCTGGCTTATTAATTCTGTAAGCCGGTCTTCTCGATCTGGTGTCAAACGCCGCTTGACGGTGCGCGCGGCGGCTCTGCCATGGATGCGCAAATGTGCCCTTAGTGTATTGATGCAGAATATCTTTGAGTCCGCGTCTAAAAGACATTGGGATCGTCTCCAAGCCCTCAAAAATATTGAGTCTTCGCCTGTTATATTGGACACCTGGACAATAATGAAATATCGTTGACCCAGTCGGTAGTCTGGATCGAATTGGCATATTTTATACTGTGTTCATGTGTTGGTGCGGCCTATTGCTGGGCTCACCACCGGTCTTCCTGCATTTCCTGAACTGGACGTCATCTTATGCGTATGAGTGTTGTCAAGAATAGATGGCAGTGTAACATCGTCCTCACCCGTCATCGTGCGGCTGTCGTCGAGCACTGTAATCTCGAGAGGGTGTTTTTCTGTGATATGTGTCTTAGAATTTACTTTCCTTTTTGGCATTCATTCAAAGTGCTTGAATTTCTCAAAATCTAGATGTTTATTAATTCTTGGCTGGCTGTGAGTTCGACGAAACAGGGCACCATTTATGTTGGAGTTTCGCGGTATTAATTACTCCCTACATTTAAGTGGTAGCGGCTGCGGAGATACGTGCGCATGATCAATCCCCGGCTTTTTTCCTGATGGGTGATGTGAGAAGACTAATACGAATGATCACAAATGTATTGTAAATAACGTCGTATATAAGTTCATAAGTAGTCCAAATTGACCGTGCTCTAGACGGCAATAGAATTAAATTTTAACACAACTGAATGTCTTATACACCAGTCACAGTCAAACTAAATAGTCCGTACTCTAGACGGCAAAACGACGGAATACTATTCACAAAGTTGAATGTCTTATGCACAAGTCACAGTTAAATAAAATTGTCCGTGCTCTAGACGGCAGCAAACTGAACGTTGTTTACAAAGTTGAATGTCTTACACACAAGTCGCAGTTAAACAAAATTGTCCGTGCTCTAGACGGCAGCAAAATGAACGCTGTTTACAAAGTTGAATGTCTTACACACAAGCAAT
This sequence comes from Eudiplozoon nipponicum, assembly GCA_029291075.1. NCBI lineage: Eukaryota > Metazoa > Platyhelminthes > Monogenea > Mazocraeidea > Diplozoidae > Eudiplozoon > Eudiplozoon nipponicum. The sequence continues at coordinate 32,809 of JAQBSW010003918.1, read as the reverse complement.
TATTCTTTCAAAAATGTCTGAATTGAAATGAATATATGTAACCGATTGAAAATACATGATAATATGAATATAGTCACTGGTAAAAGATGTCACTGATAATAAATGGATTAAAATCGTGTAAAAACTTGAATGAAAAAATTCACAAATAATTAGTTCACTGTTTGCTATGGTTTTACTTATTTAATTATACTAATCCATTGTACTCTGAAATTTGGATAGGTATAGTTTAATGCGAATAGTAAATCACTTGCATAAACTGCGAATAATCCAACTGTGGGAAATAAAACCGCTGTGACACTATAATCCACTGCATGTTCCTTGCAAATTGCGCGCGGGTGTATGTATTTAATAAACAACCCTATTAATTACAAATAAAATTGCAGTTCAAGAAATCTCAATTAAAACTGCTTGAAAATAACAGAAATTGTTTCTAAAATCACAGTTAAGAGAAATATTGTGTAAGAACAGAGTTAGATTATTTGACTTTAAATAGCACCATATTTGTGAAAATCGAACATCGTTGGGTTGTAACGCGGAGCCGCGTGTTACAATATATTTATTATATTGTAAATTTTCCATTACTATTATCCATTTGATGGAACATGTGTGGTTTGAATCCAAATAAAGATATTCTATTCTATTCTCTTCTATTTAATTTTCCTATTTCGATGATGAATCTATAACTATTTATATAATCGATAATTGTACAAATGCGTTCTTTTTCATACATCGTAATAATTATTACAGCCGAATTTTTAGACGTTGATATATTGTACATTATAACTAGAGAGAACTACTTTTCTATATGAGACTAATTGCTCATATTTATGCGCTGTGATATCTTTTTTATATTGTACATTTTCGAATATTATTATCTTTTAACACGCGGCTTCGTGTTACAACCCAACGATTTTCAATTTTGAGTAATATAGTTCTCTTTAAGGTCAAATAGTCTAACTCTGTTATTACAAAATAGTTCTCGTAAGTGTGATTTTAGCAACAGTCTCTATTAGTTTCAAGCAGTTTTAATTGAGATTTCTTGAACTGCAAATTTAATTGTAATTAATAGGGGGTTGTTTAATAAATATACACACCCGCGCGCAATACTCAGGTAACATGCGGTGGATTATTGTGCCTCTGTGCTCAAATATTGGATTTACTTAATATACGTGAATTAACCACATTTTACACAACTACTAACAGTTCAGTTATGATTCTACTCATCAGGATATCAGGTGATTCTCATTCTCTTTTCCAAAACTCTATAGTTCAATGGATTTAAGTAATTCAAACACTCAAAACCTAGCAAACAGTGGAATTATTACTTGTGATGTTTTTTATTAATGTTTTTACACGATTTTTATCCATTAATTATCAGTGTCAATTTTTATTGTGTTTCTAATCATCAATTATCAGTGACTTTAAACTAAATTACTAATCAGTCTGGATTTATATCATCGTACCTTTTCAATCATTTACATTAATTTATCACGATTCAGCCGATTGTGTTTCTCGTGATTACTTTTGTATAAAATACTCAAGTGTGTTGACAATATATCATTTTGTTGCCGTCTAGAGCACGGTCTATTTGGTGAATTGATTCATGCATTGCAACATGACATTCAATAAACATCTGATAAAACGGATGAGTCTTCTTACTAAACCATTCGGAAAATGTCAGGGACTAATCATGGATCGGGTAGGGATAAGAAACACCATTGAATTGTAGGAGTAGGATATTATTACTAATTTGACAGCTACCCAGCAAAACCTATTACAATAACTGCAAACCCTCCTACAATCTAATTGATGGAACATGTGTTCTTTGTATCCTAATGAAGCTATTCTTTTCTGTTCTATTTTATTCTATTTTATTCTATTCTATTCGATTCTATTCTATTCTATTCTATTCTATTCTATTCTATTCTATTCTATTCTATTCTATTCTATTCTATTCTATTCTATTCTATTCTATTCTATTCTATTCTATTCTATTCTATTCTATTCTATTCTATTCTATTCTATTCTATTCTATTCTATTCTATTCTATTCTATTCTATTCTATTCTATTCTATTCTATTCTATTCTATTCTATTCTATTCTATTCTATTCTATTCTATTCTATTCTATTATATTCTATTCTATTCTCTTCTATTCTATTCTATTCTATTATATTCTATTCTATTCAATTCTATTCTATTCTATTCTATTTTATTCTATTCTTCTCTATTCTATTCTATTCTATACATCGGAAAATACCCTGGGTTTGTGAGTCTGAGTGAAAGCGAATGTCCAGAATCTATTTAATAAAAAATAATAATAGTAATACATTTATTTGGCAGCAAGGGCCAACAGGCCCAACCATTGAAACAACAAATCAAAGGTATTATATGTGGAGATGAATGAAATTGTGACTAGCAAAATACCTAACCACAGGAGAGGGAGAAGTCTAGAAAGGATAGTGCTTTCATCAAATTCGTGATGGTTCGATCTGGTGAAAAAGAGAGATTCTAGCTCCTTGTGTCCTGTGTATTGGCAAGTAAAACTTTGAGTAGATTCATGTGAATACGTAGATTTGAAGAAGCAGCATGTGTTAGTTGTTGTTCGAAGTCCATGACTAGTCTTACTGAAGATCTGAAGCAACACCAAGATGGCTAGCACACGTAGAAATTAAATTAATAAATTATCGATTACGTACGACCTCATGCGCAACACCACAAAGATTGGCCTGACTGACGTCTATCTGCTTAGGCGACACAGTTTGGTAAACGCAATTAAGACTGCAGGCGTAGATAGTCAATGCAGCAGAAAAGATGACGACTGCTGCAGGTAGCGAGCAGTGCAGAATGTGTTGCGTGAAAATTTCATCTTGCTTATATTGTTCCAAAGGCGCAATAATTGTTATACGGATTGGGCGCTCTTATTGGTCCAGCTAATTGTAGAGGCTCCAGTTCTATTAGCTGATGAGAGCCCAATAGCCACAAAGTCAGATTCAGTCTTAATGTGCCTATAGGAGTCTAATAAGATAGTTTTCTCATCCATATCTATCAAGTTCCAGCCTAGGAATCCCTGTATCATGCTATCAGTGTCTTCAAATTTAAGATTAGCCGCCATGTTAATCACACCTAAATATATAATTAATTATTCAAGTAATAGACGATGGACTGTGTACTTGGCAACAAACTGAAGAGAAAAAACAGATGCACATACGGTGACAGAAATGGCCAAACAATATGAACGTTCAGCATCGCCTCCCGCACTTGCGCTGTTACCAAGTGAAGAAAACAAATTTACGCAACAAGGTGAAACGCAAGACTACACTCGGAAAAACAGCACTCGTACACATAACAGCAAACAATGCGAACATTTGGTTAATTCTCAAGGCATCAATACAATAATGACCAGATCTCAGACATCACTTTGCAATACAGCGAGAAAGACCTTTACATGCAAATAGGCACACACACAAACGCATACTCACTTACTAATCAAACAAAACAAGAGATAGAAGTTAAACCGAGTCAGATTTGTTGCCACCCACATAATCAAATGAAAACCCAGAATGTATATAAATGATTGATTATAAATTTAAGTTTAATATTCTCTAAATAAATGGCCATTATCCACTTTGTTATTAATGTGTTTTTTTCCTAATTATAAATATACTGTGTAATATATAAGTGTGATTAACATGGAGGCTAATCATAAATTTGAGGACTCTGATAGCATGATACAGGGAGTCATAGTCATAAACTTATTATATACGGATGAGAATGGTGTTCTATCAGACTCCTATAAGCTCACAAAGACTGATTCAGACTTGGCTTCTATGGAGCTCTCATAAGCTAAAAGGACTAGAGCCTATAAAAAATACGGCAACCACGTCAGTTCAAACTTTATCGGTCTACAAAGTTGTCGTTCGTGCCAACGTTTCGATGGGCCAAGCGGATGGTGTAGGGCACATCGGGAGAAGGTTGCATATACCCTCTTTTATGTGGACACAGATGCAAAGGAAGCACCAAAGCGACAGAGAGAAATTTCTCACCGGACAAAGCATAAAACCCCTGCTAGTGGGAACTTTAGGGGTGTTCCATTACAAAAGATTATTGGTGTGCCTATAAAGTGCATACTTAAGACAAAATCAAGAGGTGCGCCAATAAGAATAGAACCGAGACAGATGGCAAAACGGTTAGTCTATGTTTAAGCGGAGATCTTGAAAACGTTGGTGAATTATTCAGCAGTAAATACATTATTAGAAATAAATTGGCTGGTCTGGAGTTTCTCATTGACACGGGTGAATATCAAAGCAAAGTTAGGTCTGATGTGGTGGAAAAATTGCCCCGCTTTTGATTATTAACTATGGGCTGCCAATGGTAGACCGAAAGGTGTTATGGGGATGACATAACTGTTGGTAACTTTGGGACAGAAATCTTTCTTTAAGTGGAATTTTCTGGTAGCCGATTTCAAGGGCCATATCATAGGGAGGGATTTCTTGACTCATTTTAATCTACAACAAGATCCTAAAATTAGGAACATCGGCAAAAGTGTGTGGGTGTAAACACACCCTGAGTCTGATATTTCAGAACATAGATCAGTCCGTTTACCCCGTCTCTAGTCGAAAGTGACTTTTCCGATATCATCGAGAAACACGATGCAATTTTTCAAAATTTTAGTGTCAAACAAAATTAATTGAAGACTGGAGCGGAACACCAAAACAATTTGGTGATTCAGTTGCTTTGTTCACCCAAGGCCAAAACGTTGGCACAACTCAATCAACAGATTGCTGTAAAATTAATTTCACATATTGCGCGAAGAGGGAATTTGCGGCAGGACAAATTCCAATATTTCTTCCCCAATAGTGATAGTTCCCAAACTTGAACCGGGACAATGGACGGTTTATGGGAATTATCGTCTATTAAACTCAGTGACGAAGAGTGATTCTTATTCTTTCCCTAACTCGAGTACTCTGCTCCGAGTCATAATGGATCTCCAAAAGGCGTATTATCATATATCGATGGACGAAAGCCCCATCCCCCTCACGTAGTCAGATTTCATGAGGGGGATCGCATGATTTACATCGAATAACTTATGGGTTGCAAAGAACTTGTCAGAAATTCCGGCGTTTGTCTGAATACGTCCTGCAGAATTGTCCATTTGCGAGGGTGTACTTAGACGACACAATTATTTTCAGTCGATTGCGTGAGGAACATCATAAGCATTTGGAAACTGTTTTAACAAGGCTGGAACAATATGGATTTGTGGTTAAAAACAATAAGAGCAAAATTGGATTCTCTGAAAAATATCTTGGACATACACATTTCAAAGACAGTATAAAATCTTTGAAAGATAAAATTTAAGCCATCAAGGGCGTAACGGATCCCGGGACTGTGCGCCAGCTGCGAAAGTGTTTAAGCATGATAAACTATAATTAACGACTTATTCCATGTCAAGCCGGAATTTGAAGATCGCTAACACGCCATCTCACACATGAGAAGAGCACGCCCAACATGACTTGGCCTATCACCTTGAGTCACGAATACAGAATAAATTCTATAGGGCTCAGCAAATGATAAGTGACATCGACGGTCTCTCACCTGCAGATTTTTAAAAGCTATTCAAACTAATCATAGATGCCTCAAATGGTGCGAAGTGGACTGTGCTTCAGCAAAGACACAATGACATAGTAAGATCTATTATGTTTTACAGCTGAAAGATTCATGGCCTTGAAAAACGTCTTGATACTTTTGGTAAAGAGCTTCTTTCGGCGTATGCTGCAGTGCTACATTTTTGGCAATATTTAGAGGGTCATCAGTGTAAGTTCTTGATAGATCACAAGCCGTTGATAAGCATACTTGGTAAAACTACGAGGCTTAATTAATCTCGAAGGGTGAATTCCAAGCTTACCCGCTTAACAGAGTTCGACTTCACTGTCTCTATATTGCTGGTTAAAAGAATGTGGTGGCAAATGCACTTAGCATATTCTCCCAACAATATAATCAATCAGGTCGAGAAAGCGCAAGAATCGGATCCTTTTACGTTAATATTGGCTAAGAGACCCGGCTGTGCTCAAAACCTCCTTTGTGGCAAATGGTTGTTATGCGAAACATTCAGAGACCAACCTCGACCATATGTGACGTTAGAGTTACGCGCCAAAATGATCCAAAATCTACACGATTTGGGACACCCATTCGTAAAAGCCATCATTTGAGTAATTACTAACAGATATATAAGGCCGCATATTTCTAAAGGCAAACAGGATTTGGTAAGATCCTGCGCCAATTGCCAAATATGTAAGGTTTGGAGACATACTATAACAGAGATACGGGATTTTGAGATACCAAACGGAGAATTCAGATATATACATATAGACATTGTCGAGATGCCCGAAGTTAACGTCAAAAGCAATTGCTAATAATGGTTGATCATTTTGGATGTCAATTTGAAGTAGAGATTTTAAAAGATATGACAGCGCGAGAAATCTTGTTCGCATTACTACATAATTGGCAATTGCGTTACGTTTTTCCGGTAAGGGTCACTAGTTATCGCGGTGGTCAATTTATGTCAGAGCTTTACAAAAGATCTCTCAACATCATGGAAATAAATGTATTGAGTTCTAGCGCACACAATCCACGTGCAAATGGGATGGTAGATAGGCTGTATCGTGTGCTAAAAGCTACATTGTGGTGTATTAGTGGAACAAGCTGTGTACGCGATCTTCCTATAGTGTTTCTTGCCAAGCGCAACAGTTTTAGGGCACAATTATTAACTTTAATAGCATAATAGATATATGAAGAACAATTTATGCTTCATGAAGATCTTCTACTAGACACTTCAATTATTTTTCTTTGGCTCTCTAGTTACATAGATTGGTTTCTTGGGGAACTTAGAGAAAGGCTAGAAAAATAAAAACCAAGTGCTATGTGTCCTCCGATCTTAGGTCGGCATCGCATGTGCATGTAGCCAATGAAATATTACATTCTATTGTCAAGGCATTTGCCAATGAATGTCTTCCAGGTGTAAAGGAAGAAATTTCCTCCGACAAAAATAAAGTAACAATTATTGATAAAGTTAAATCACCGTGGCTGATTAGAACGAATATCATTATAAAAAATATCCGTTTAATTTCTAGAAAATTCTTTGTTTAAATCATTTTGAGTCTTGTTAAACGCTCCAGCTTCAAGTAAATCCCGTACGACGTTACAAAGCGGTTATGTGCGAGGAAGTCTGAGAATCAGTACTGTTTATGGCTTTTATTAGGGACGGAATTGCGTCTCCGAGAAATGCCGAGAAAGTTAAATAGTGTAGCAGTGTTTAAAAGTACTCCTTGACAATTGAGACCGGCTTTGGTTGACTGGCTTGTGTTTCTTCTGTTTTGGCGTTGAAATCAGCGGCGAGAGGCTGAGTGAAGGCTCAGAATTGTCCCGTTGAAAATCTGCGACAACACTGTGGTGACTAGCATACGTAGAGGTCCAATAAATAGATGTTGCTCCGTCTCACTAGTTGCGCAGCAACAAGATTGGCGTGACTAGGTGACTCTGATTGTGGAGCAAGTCCAGAAGTCAGCGTAGGTGAACTTTCGTTGAGACAGGAGGCAACACGTACACGTAGTGCGCAGCAGAAATCAAACATGATTATGAGAGACATGGTAAATGAACTGTGCTTATATGGCGTTGAATGCGAAAGCTCTCACGCCATTGGTTAACGGTAAATTTAGCTTGTTTTGATTGTTGCCGCGTAAATTAAATTTTAATTTTATTTAGGCAGTATGTCGGCGAATTGTTCTTGTGCAGTTACAGTATATATCCTTCTGAATTGTGCGTAATTTAGGTTTCTCTTTTTTTGCTTGCGTCTAATCACTTTACAGGTTAAGCATTCAGGATACGGTTTTGCGTAAGAAGTATATACATATGGTTAACTCGGAAGCTAATCCTAAATTTGAGGACATTGAGGAATTTGCCTATATATCCCAAGGACCTACTCTTAGCTCATCCAATTTTCCCGTTTTTATAGACATTAATACCCATTCTTTTTCTCTCTATTATCGTAAACTACACTATATCTGTTTTTTTCTCACTCCATCATGAACCATATTTTATCGCCAGCCCCCATCTCCCCGTTTTTAACCCAAAAGCTAATCTCCAATCTTGCTGACCCACAGAAAAAAATGGCGGATTTCACAGGACTACTTGGAGCACTGACTGGCAACATTTCGACCTCCACCTTACAGCCCCACCTATTTCGTCAGGCTGATGAGTTTTTAAACAGTGTAGCTAGGGAGGTTGCCCTACGAAACCACAGTAAGCGTAACCTCTTTCTCTGGTCTACACGCTCCCCTTTCTCAAATGGCGATCTGGCCTCAGACCTCATTAGGCAACTTGGGGATAACTTCAGCCACTTCAAAGAGGTCTCCTTGGGAAACGGTCGCATCTTTGTACTTTCGTAACACAAAAGACTGTCAGTAGACGAGCTAAGTCATCTCAAATTGCAATCGCCCTTATTATCGTCTGGCAAAGTCAAATTAAAGCGTGAGTGCACGCTACTACAAAAGACTATAGAGAAAGCTCATATCCCTCAGCTAGACAGCACTCCCCTTCCTGCAGCTAGTCATGCCTTTCCGGGATGGAGCAATTCAAAGAAAAGCCGCTCACTTTACGGCGGCATCCTCGGAGATGTCCCTTCCTATAGACCCCTCCTGCTGACCTCCTCCCGGTTTGAAGGGCTTTCCTTCACCTATAGCCCATACTCCACAACCGTTCCTCCTCCACAGTCTTAAGCTTTATCGCGTCGCCGTGGCCGACCACGTCGCGTAAAGTCCCCAAATAACGCACCCTCCCCTCCAATCTCATCTGCCAGACCCACATTCCAAAGTCATGTCACTTTTACGACCGGTGCTGAGGTCCATAAATCGAAAAAACGTAAGACGCCCTCAATCTGTACCTGCACGAGTATAAGGTTGAAAAGATTGGGACCAAATACGGAACCCAGGAGAACTCCAGATCGGATAAGGGCTGGCCTTGAGTGACTATCTCTGACTTTTACAGTCGCGCACCGGTTTCAGTGATAGTAACTGATTAGATTGAGATGGTTGTCACAGATACCGCTTTTCTATAAGGCGGATTCAATTGCTGAAAATGACGAAGTATCAAAAGCCTAGTATATATCCAGGAAGAGTAGAGTGCATTCATGACCTTTGGAGAAGGAGGAGTTACAGTGATTAAGGACATTAAATAAGTGTGAGGAAGAGGTGCGGCCATACAGGAAACCATATTGATCATCGATGAGATAGGAGTTGTCCTGATACTTAGAGAAGAGGTAGATTAGGTTGTATATGTTTCTATCGAAGATTTTAGTGAAAAATTGGACGCAAGTAATGGAGTGGAGATATTTGAATGAGGAGATCAACGAAGTGCCATTTTTTTGGGGTAGTATAGATCGTCGAATTAAGCCACTACGGGGGAAGATAGGAAGTTTTGAGCAATCGGTTGATAAAATCGGCAAACAGAGAGAAAGGATTCCACCATAAAAGTGCTATTATGCTTAGATATCAGACTCTGTTGAGTTCACTAAAGCTGATTCAGTCTTGGCATCTATGGGGCTCTCATTAACTATTTTTACCAGATTCTCATTACAGGTTCTATTAAAGGCCATCAACAATAACCGCTCTATGCGGGTCCGTTTGTAATACTTGTTACATTACTTGCTACTATAGTCTAAACATTACAAATAATTCTAATAACTAAATCGTGAGCCGAAATTTCTAAAATGTTGGTTTAATTCTTAGTTGATAAATTTGATAAAATATATGAATAATTGGAGACAATTTTGTGGCCTTTTGAACAATTGGAAATTATCTGCTCTTCAAGTTTTTAAATTTTATTTATTTTGATATTTTATTGTCATATGATTGTAGCATTCTATTTTCCCATGTCGAAAGATATTTGTATTAAACGCTTCCTGGATATTTATCGGTCTGATATATCTGTACTTTTCCGCATTAAATAAAGCTAAAATAAATTCACTAAAATCAACCTTAAGTTCGACATTTCTCTTAACATTCCCTTTTTTCTACAAAATTATTTGTTCGTTTACTTCTAACATAATTTATTTATTTTCATTATTTCTGTTTATCGTGGTAATCTTCAATAAGTAACGATTAGAATGATATATTTATCGCGAATACATTTATTTGCTCGTTCTATTTGATAAGATTAATAGTTGTATTTTTCAATTATTAGTACTGGTATTTCGTTTTTATTTTTTACCCTCAGCGTAGTTTATACGTGCTTCATTATAGGCACTCCCAATGTCGTGCTTATTTCTTGACATTTAAAGTGACAATAAAATATTTATAATGGCTTGCAGAGCTACAAATGATAATGATGATGATGATGATGAAAATGATGAAGTGGATGATTATGATGATTACTACAACGACGAGTATGATACGGAGATAAGGTGTTTTTATTGAAATTTCGATTGCATTGTATTGTGCTATTTCCATGGTTTAAGATAATATTATACATGTTTAATTATACTTTACTAGTTTCGACTTGTGCAAATATTTTTAGTTAAAGCGATTATATTGCCACTTTATTTTTAATCATTGAAACGGTTAATAAGCATATGCTTTGTAATTATATTATCCTTGGACATGTATTTATTTAAATACATGAGCGTGTACGCTTATGAGTTCTTGTTATGACTGCTTGCTCTGTTATTGCTTCGTGCTTTTCGATAAAACCATCTACTATAACTCAATATTTTTGTGGATGTTTTACTCGCACTGACATCGCATTTAATATTCAGGTTATTTCATTGATTTTTAGAACACTTCAGAAGAATAATGTCGTTAGAATGCCGCATAAATATGTACCAAATAAAATATTTATTAGAGCCAATGTATTTTCGTATTTCCATTTAATTTAATAACTATAAACAGCATGACGATTCTTAGTCATTATGGTAGTAAATTCCTAAATTGTTACTCGGCAATCTGGATAATAATGAAAATAAATTTATTTGGGAACAAAGGCCAACAAACCCAACAGTTGAAATGATGGGGTACAAATCAAAAGTAGGATATGTAAAGTTGAATGTAAATGACTAGCAAATTATATAACTACAGAGGAGGAGGGAGTTGAGAAAGATAAGTCCTTTCGTCAACTTCGTAATAGGTCGTTCTGATGGAATGGAGATTCCAGTGCACTAGGAAGGATCGACTGGATAAGAGTTTTTACGCCAGTGTTGCGTGTAGAGATCATTGACTTTAGTTGAGCGAGGTTGAGGCTGATGGAAAGCGTGGAGGAACCAGCGTCCGATGAATTTTAGATGGTCCGGCGGTCTTTTGAGTTTCCAATTGTTTGCTGAAACTAAAAGAAGAGATTTAGTAGAGCAGATTGTGTCATAGCAATCAATATTTAAGTGCGGTAGAATGAAAAAGAGAATATAAATTGTGTCGGTGAGTCCTTATTGGAGATTGAGAATCAGAGGAGAATGGTTGAAAGGAGGGGCTAGCCCGAAGAGACTGGATAATAGCCTAGGGATAGAAAGCAGTGTTATGGATTAAGGAGGAACCAGTTTCGCTTCCAGTCAGATGTCTCGCCTAGGAATTTGTTAAAGAAGTGATTGTGAGCCGCCTATCTAAATTCGTGATGAGATATGAGCTTTATTTCCGCGGGAAGAGCGTTGAATACACTTGTAGCTTTGGAGAAGAGATAGATTTTATTAAATAAAATGGGAGTGTCGTTAGCTTGGATTGAAGAGTTTCTATGGCGTGTAGCATAGTGGTGACTTGGGTGAGCGAAGTTTGATAGTGATAGGCTAGCTGTGATCTTATGAACGAAAGAAATGACTCGTAAGTGACGGGTGAACCATAGCGGAAGAAGGTTAGCCAGGAATAGGCGTTCCCGATAATTCTGGCTGTGAGGGAAGACGCTTTAAAAATCTGTAATAAATCTGATCGATGGCGTAAGAGGAAGCTAGAGTGAGGGGGCAATAGAATTCGCTAGCGTATGATATGAGAGGTAGGACATAGACCTTAAACAATGTTAGTTGGAGGATGGGATTGCTAGTCTTGAAGCAGATTAAATGGGCTCACTTGAAGTGTTTGGAAATAGTATGTTGAAGATGTGGGGAGGAGTCTAGCGCTTTAGAAAAGAAGATACCAAGGTGCTTGGTCGAGTCAATTAATTTAATACCAAGGGGGCAACTTGTATCTGTGAGAGAACAGAATGGGTCAGAGGTAAATTTCATCAAACGAGTCTTATCGGGGTTCAATTTAGTACCGATTATGCTAAGCTGCGAGTGTAACGAAGATAACAGCTGAGTGATAAGAGATAGGGAGGAGTTGGATGCTGTGGGGTTGCTGAATACAACTACCATGTCATCTGCATACTTGAACAGCTTGAATAGGCTGTCATCAACCTGCACTTGAGTGAATGTTAGGTTGAATAATATAGGAGCAAGTACGGAGTCCTGGGGAACTCCATATCGGATAAGGGCTGACCTCGAGCGACTATTTTCGCCTCTTACAGTCGTGTAACGGTGTCGGAGATAGAAACTGATAAGATTGAGAACTTTACCGCAAATGCCACGGCTTAACAAGGCGGATTCAATTGCCGAGAACGACAGTGAATCAAAGGCCTTGGAAACATCAAGGAAGAGGAGAGTGCATTCATGACCCATAGAGATAGAGGAGTAACATTGATCAAGGACACTGACAAAGTTGGTGGAAGAGGAACGACCATTCATGAACCCATAATGATCGTCGAGGAGGCAGAAGTTATCTCGAGATTTGATGAAAGGGTAGATTAAGTTATACAAGATCCTGTCGAAGATTTTAGTAAAAGAAGGAACAATAGTAATAGGGCGGAGATCTTTGAATGAGGAGATTGACTAAATGAACTAAATGAAATTTTTTACATATTCAACATTTCTTATTTCTATTGCTATAATTAATTAAAATTTATTTTAAAAGTTGTACAATAGACTGATAAAAGTACTAAGTTCCATGTAAATGTAAACTAATGTAGGCCTTATGCAATTATCCTGCCAAAATAGGAGATATTTAATTGATTCAAATCCACTTAAATGTCCAGGAACATAGAAGATAAATTTGGTGTATGTGTTAGCGGAGCGAACAGAGCATAATCGACAAATATTGGCATGCTAATTAGGAAGTGAAAGTGTTCTCGATTTCATTAACTCAAACTCACAAGAGAGGGAGGACATCGTGTTCCTTGTCAGCCAGTGAATAACTTTGATCTTCTTAGTTATGTGGTAGTGAAGCATCAACATTTAAATAATGATGTTTTGCTGGTATACGCATGAACACACATAATCCAGATCTTCCATACTATAAACACCAGAAGAGCCTATTTCCATATGGTAAATTGCCCAGACCTTTATACTAGACTCAAATCTACATTCATTTCGATGTTTCCTGTTAAGAAAATGCACGGCGGACCTTCATTGACTGACCGGTATCACGAAGAATATATAGCTACAGGATTGGCTTCTCTTCTACCTTTCAAATTATCCACTGGAGTTTCCATTGTAGCTTGGCGAGCAGCATGTAAAAGTGATTGAATCTTTATGCATTACCACAAACAACAGTAAAAATCATTCCGAATCTTATACTTTACTGCAATAAAACCATGAGAAAAATACAAATATTTAAAAATAATCTGACAGTCGTTCACCATTATCGTTGCGCATTGCTTTTAAAGTATATTTTCCCGCCAAATGAAATTCTACGTTTATTTTGCGCCAAACTTGAGCATTAGATTTACATATAGCGAAGTCCTTACCTGCGTTTCTTGTTCTTCGTAGGAGATAGGTTATAATAAAATAGAAAGTGCCTTGTTCTCATCTGTGCTGAGTTCGTTGAAAGTGTACGCAGATACAACAAAAATGCAGTGTTGATTCATGTTTTGACAACAGTTTTGGTAAACGCTTTTATGTGTGCCGCGCAAAGTCAGTTGTTTGCTCGTCAACTGAAAATAATGCCACCGCCCATTGTTCAGCTTGACGTAAATTCGTATTTCTAAAGCCCTGTGTTTATCCATGGCTACATATATTTATTTACTTAAATACACTGAAATGTATTTCTAGGGTATTTAAATGTTTAAAAAAATTTAATTAAGGTTGCAGTCTGAAATTGGAGATCCCGAAGCATTCGAGTTCACTTCATATGACCTGGCAGACATTCGACTGGTTTTGGATGAAAGTGTCGATGTACTTTGCAGGGAACTAAAGGTAACTAAGTTTTGTGAGAAATTATTGTATGTTTTGTGTCTAAAATCAGTACAATTTTGCATGTCCAAATTATCTATTCATTTGGTTTTTTCAAGTTGACTGACGCGCACTATGTGGTCATTACGGTAGGAGTATTTTGACAAGGTCGTGCAGTAATCACGAAACGAATGTGCATGAGATTATACTTTCCGTTCATGCTGCATTTGGTTTATCCTTCTGGTCACAACTGAACTAATTTGTTACTAGGTTCGCAACACCTAATCCATACTTGCATATATATTAGTTCTTCGCAACAGACAGTATTTAACTGTTATAAAGATCTTCTTTGGATTGGTAATGGGAGATAACTATGATTTTAAAACGATGCATATGAGAAATAACTATCAGATCGAATAAATGTTTAAAATGTCTTAAATTATATCAATGGAGGCCGGACCTTTACATTAGTGTTTCATTGTGCCTTACTCCTGTTGTTGTGACCGCTGATCATCATCATAATGCGCATTAATAGAAAAAACAGTAACTAATGTTTCGCTGCAGTATAACCATAAGAAAATAAAAAAAACATACAATAAATTTAATAAAATTGATAATAATGATACAAATAACAAATTAGCCACACAAATTCTGAAAGAGATTTATGAGGGAGCGGATCGAGTTACTGTGAGTGTATTTACCTAGATGGGAACCAGAAGTACTGGACGGACTTCATCTCTATTAGTAATGAACGGCCTAGTGTTCTTTTACAACACACATAATTATGCATTCTTAATTTTATGCGACAGTTAAGCATGAGCATATAGTGCTGCTGTAATGCTGTTTAGTAATAGTAGCGCTTAAATGAAAACCATGCCGAGATAAATGGACTATTAATATTATGATAAAGAAGGGATTTATTTTCGCTAATCTATTGATATATAAACGAATTAAAATTTTGCGAAACTGGATTAATCATGATAAAATGATCTGCGCTTTGACTAACACAGGTTGAATTCCAGTTGTTTTGTGTCTTATAAATATTTCGACATCCCTTTGTGAATGACTTCTTCAGCTCACCTATCATCACAAGTTTAAAGAACCAAACTAATGAAGCAAGCACGGTATTTCTCTAGCCATATCATTTATATTTCAGACTGATCTTTCACGAGGCAGTTGCGAGTCACGTGTATGCGCGTGTGTGCTTATCTATAACTGTCATGTTCAGCCAACTAAATGTAACTCGAGTGGCTGAATATGAATTTACCTTTACATGCTTTAACATATTTGTTTAATACACACCATGTGAAATGACATAACTGAAGTCGCCCTTACGTTTTCGGGTTGTGTGTGACCATATAAATCAGAAACACACGTCATAGCCACATGCCATTGTAAAAAATAGAATTAGAATTTCGAACGAGCCATGCACATGTGAAATTTCATTCAAACCAATCAGGTAGCACTCAGGACTGGCTTGTTTAATAACAGTTTTTGTCATATCATTTAATAGTGACACGTCACGCATGTGCATGTGTTTGCATCCATAGCTGAAAAAAGATTCAGGTGGGGGAAAGGCACATAAATGTCTTATTCAGTATAATAAGAAGCTTAATTATGATTTGGAATAAAATAAGTGACGATTAGACAAGTCGATTTTGAAAATTGTTTAATGAAAGGGCTATATTCTCAATAATTAATTAATCATTAATTAGATAATTAGCCAACTAATAGACCAGTCTTTATCCGATGTTCCTAATATTTTACTGGACCTAGCTTCAGATTCTAATTTAAGAAGTCGTCGTTTCCTATCATTAACTAATGCTATAGTCCAAATCGAACCTAACGGTTATTCCACATCTTTTACATTCATAATCTCATCTGGATATTTAATATGGATCGATTCTCTAATCAATCCCGTCATCCGTTTAAAACTACATATTCCTATGCGTCTGCAAGCACCTCAATTAATAGTGTTTCCGGTCTCCACTACATGATGATCAAGATCAGATTTAGCAACATCCATACAGTTCTATGCTCATCTCTCCTTATCTTGTTTGAGCGCATGATCTCATTGACATACATGAGACTACAATCATTGCATGTGCCACGCAACTATCAGGTGAAAGGTCAGTCTGAAGTATAAATGGTATGGCTAGAGGAAATATCGCGCTTTCTTCATTAGTTTGTATTTCTAACACTTTTGATGATGAGTGAAATTAAGATGGCTGCCAAAGGCCATTGAACTATTTTAAAGAAGCAAAAAACTATTAATACATACTTGCGTGATCATCATCATCGATGCGGACAACAATACAAAAGGTTTTAGTAACTGTTGCTTCACCTACATATAAAACTAGAAGAAAAATCTAGAGTAAAATGTAAAATATGAAAAGTTTGAAAAATATGTAGAAGAAAAAACGATAACAAAAGTAATAATTTAGGCGAAAAAATTGTAAAGTTGAGTGACCTGAGACGCGGAGGGTCTAGTTACTATGAGTATATTTACATAGGAAAAAGACAGCGATGAGGTAAGCTGTACTACTATACAACACCATTATGAGCAAATCAACTTTAAGGCAAGGCAACACGAGCAATACAGCTTGCATGACTTGTACAAATGCGTACTTGCTTACTTACATTGATACATGCATATGTGTGCGACAAATGGAGATAAATGTATTTGAAACAGTTCAGTAATTGTGTTGAAATTGCGTTTTTTATATTTAAAATGGATAAATAAGGCTTGCATTAACTTATCTATGCCATTTTTCTGATAGTTTCGACTAAATTATTTTTCACATAGTGGTAATTAGAACAGATTATCATATGTAGCTACGATCTACGTTTACGGTGTTATCGATGATTTCCTCACATGAACCTGAATAAGC
Source organism: Eudiplozoon nipponicum (assembly GCA_029291075.1). Taxonomy (NCBI): domain Eukaryota; kingdom Metazoa; phylum Platyhelminthes; class Monogenea; order Mazocraeidea; family Diplozoidae; genus Eudiplozoon; species Eudiplozoon nipponicum. Next base: position 15,686 of record JAQBSW010003918.1, on the reverse strand, counting down.
TACATTTAACAGGAGAGGAGCGTGGGTTCTCACTGTCTATCAAAGAAAATAATTATATATTTGGCAGTTAGAGACTTTTTGTAGTGGAGAACTAATATATATGCAATTGTGTATTAGGTGTTGCGCAGCTAGTTAAAAATTAGTTCAAATTTGACCAAAAGGATAAAACAATTTCAGCATGAACGAAAGGTATAATCCCATGTAAACATGTATTTCGTGCTTACTGGTGACTCATCAGTTGGAGCCAGTATCATGCCCTATACTCACTATAAATTTAGTCAAGCTATGTGGGACAATTGGACGGTAAAATTTCCTGTACGATGTGTATACAAGCAGTAGTGGAGCTAACTTCATAGAAAGTCTTCGACAATGCGACATAAAGGCCAACTCACTATTTATAATGTATACTGGGCGTGTAATTGGTACTGACACAAATTTTGATTATGATGATGATGATGAATCGCCTGATTGTTAGTGAGAGTACAGGTCTCATTGATTGTGACCGAACTCGTCAATACTAGTATACGGACAAAAAATGGCTGGTCTACAAATTCGAAGATTTCAGTCAACCAACGGGAGTGCTTCGGTGGCGCGGCGAGCAGGGTGTGAAAATTTACTTCTAAAACAATAGCCCAACCTGTGAAATCAATGTTTCAAAACAAAGTTCGTAGTTGATGACATTTTAATATACGACTGCATAGAACTGGTTCGTTTGTAAGCTTTGATTAATGCCTTCTGTCGATCAGCTGTCGATGAGCCAAACCAAATCAAGCGAATGTGTCTACGCGTTCTATTCTCGGTCAAAGCCCTATCTGCATTGAACTAGTTCGCTTGTCGCTTTTCGCGAATCCTGAAAATAATAGCAATGGCCACTTTTTTGACGTAGCAAAAAGAAAGCTGATACCACGAGAGTTGCTACAAGTCATAATGTCACCTCTTATACAGATGGATGACAATAACACTCTTCCACTCGTTTCAACTGGGTACATTCCATATGGCGGCATTGAATTCGGTCTAATCCTTCTGAACTCCTATATAACAGAAACTGAAAAAATAGAAGGGAGGACAACGAATCCGTTGACATTGCTTTCCTTTATGAGGCCACAAGTCTCTGTCACTTCATCAGTAGCAGGACTTTCTATGCCTGTCTCGTCACAATTTCGGGGGCCCACTTAATCACTAACAACGACATTTTCAATATGCACCGGATTGTGGAGATTTTGGGACTAGTTGACAAGTTATGCTTCAGAAGTTGGTACAATCACCACTGCTAATGCGTTGGATTCGAGTATTCAAGTCAAATACATTGTTATGCGTCGTTGTGCTGTTTCAAATTAATTAGCAATGTTAAGCCCGTGTTGTACTTTATCCACCACGTGGCTAACAGTAATCTAATCGCGAAGGTTATGAGCCAGGATGCAATCTCCTCTCCGTATTGCAGCAGGTACTGCTTTCTGACGAGCTTTGGGGATGATTAGTCGGAACTTTAGGTCTGAATTTATGCTATATAGGCTCAAAATAAAGGTAAGACTAACTAAAAAAACTTAAGTTAGTAAATAATTGAATATTGTGTGTAGTTTGCGGCAGAGTTGCTCAGTGTTTAGGGAAACGGATTTCAACGCTGAGGTGCGTAGGTTCGAGGCCTGCCAGCGGCGAATTTTGAATAGTACGTGATGGGTTATCAATGAGGACGAATCCGGTCTACTGGATGAAGTGCCTTTTTACATTATAAATGATTAGTTTATACAGAAAAAGTGCATGTATATAATGGGTCAGGTGTTTATATCGGGGTCGCTACCTTGATTAAAGTAAAATGTTCACTTGACGGTGTAATGCGTTAGCTTTCCAATATAGCTGTCTTTTGAACTCTGGAAGGGGTGATGCAACGGGATATGCTAAGGAAATTGTCTCTTAAAATTTGCGCTCTCTGAATTTATGCTTTAATTAGAGTTTGTTCGATTTCTACTACGTTCTTTACGTTTACTTCACTGGGTAATGGTATTTTATTTTTATATAATTTTAGTTGCCAGCATCTGTTGCCCGACTTTTATTGCATTTTAACAAATGGGATGGCAGCCTTGTGAAACAGGCATTCAATGCGAATCCTTTTGGCTTGCTTTCAAGCGTGAACATAATTCCTGTAACCAGATCTGGATATCCGGATTACTCTACGGACAGTTACGATGTTGAATGTTCAATAAGAGCAGCTTTAACTGTTACAATACCACAGCGTCCGACGAATGGTGAGTTGTGCTTTAACGCAACGAATTTGCCGAAGGAGCTTTTGTTTGTGCTATTAGACTGTGTTTTTACGTATGCAAGGCCAGAAATATATAAATGACTCATCTCGCATGTTTGATGAAAACATGCACAATTTGTCTACGAAAGTAGTTTGCGTGTCAAATCAAGGATTTAAGATTTTCTGTGGAATCCTACTGAAGTTAGTTGCTACTCGTTTTTATTATGCAAGGTGACTCGTAGTGTTAGAAATTTTTGACCTGAAAACCGAGTCTTCCTAAATTGTCGTACTGGAAACAGTAGCATACACCCTATCGTTACTATCGAGATACATCCGTTCTATGTCATATGGAACCACGGATTTGGTTTTATTGTGTATTTAACACAATAATGATTACAATACGATAAATGGAAATCTAGAACACCTTCACGGTGGAATCCAATATAGACAATGCCAATGGGGCATAAGTCAGGCCTCTACACTGAACCCTGCTTGTCACAAGGATCCAGCAAATTTTCGCCCGTCCAATTGTTACTAGGCTTGTTAGAGTACGATGCGCCGTGATCTCGTCACTGGTATTGCGGCCAAGAAATGATCGGCACGTCCCTTCTACGGTTCCATCCAAAACACCGGAGATGCTTCGAGGGCTTGGCGCGCAGGATCTGAATTTTGCCCTTTGAGCGACGCAATCGGCGCTCCAAAACAAGGTTTGATGGTGATTGGATGCCAAATAACGGTCTAAGAGCTGGTCAGCTCGTTAACTTTGCTCTTGTTTAATGCATTCGGACGCTTATCTGACAATGACCTAAACTATATCAACCGAGAACATTGAACAAAAATGCTGTTCATACCATGCAAGTTATATTATGCCACCTACCAAGACTCCGCAGCATAAGAAGGACTGACAGTATGCTTGACTTGAACGCCTTGGACTTGGAGCTCACTGAAAGAGGGGCGATACCAAAGTTGTTTCACTATTTTCCAAAATCAGCAGCTGTAATACTACTACATCTGGTACCCTCGTCATAAGTTGATCTGTTTACCAATGACCATGAATAGACTTCAGAATACTTAGCTGAAGTCTGCAACAAGAATGGCACTGAGGCGCGGTTAGATGCCATCTCACACCAATTTTCAACTAATCAATTTTGCATATAATTAAAATTTAAAATTCAAAATTCACTTATATTCATGTTCGCTTGATGTCGCCTGCATTAGCAACTAAAACACGAGCTTTGCAAACTTATTTGCCATTGTCCAAACATGCATGCAAATGCTGCTCATATAACGATGAAGCGAGATTTCGTTTGTCAACCATCATACGGTATTGTTGAGCAAGAATCTAGCGCTTTGCAATGAAAATGTAAATAATTTCAAATAAAAATATTCTTCCCTTATTAAGAAGAATAGCAAGGCTTTGAATAGTCATAATGCTAGAAGTTCTTGTGACTTTGTTTTTATAGTTCAAGCGTTATTATGCATATTCATAGTTAAACAGCTGGGCGTCCTATGTTTTACAGAATTATGTCTAGCTATCTATGTTGCCGTTGTATTTATTGTGTGAAGCTAATATTTGAAGTTTCAATAACGACGTGTTATAATTTTCCCTTTCGAATTATATTCTATGAAAGCTCATTCTCACATTTTTATAAACACTGATTTCGAAATAATCACTAACACCAGTATAAAAAAGAGTGATGTAAATATAGCGAATATTCAGGTATATACAGATTTGAGTAATTAATAAATTGGCTCTCGTGGGTTTTGGCATTGCGTATTTGACAATTGTATAATCAAATACCAGAATAGTTAACTACATCATATCTTCCATCTTGTTTTGCTTAACTCATATTACAAAGTGTGTAATTTGAGCACACTTCTACGGATAAAAAAATTCTGGTAAATTCCACGAAAAATGTCTGCTGATAACTGCATTATTTCTTCAGATGGCAGTTTATTAAATTGGCGTGACGTCGTGAGGATTTGGTATCCTTGCCTTCAGCTCAGCTCGTAGACATCACAAAAACATCAGTCCCATCGTTTTGATATATTTCAATTTTTACAGTAATTTATCGAGCCGAAAAGTCGTGAATAAGAATGCATTTTTTTGACTAACCTCGACATCAAACGGCAGATTTCTGAATTACACTTAAAGCATTTTCTCGTTGATGACGTACAATGTGATTGGTCACTAATCAGCTGAAACAATGCAAGAACAGCAATGCCTATTCCTTGTATGCGTTTTTTATATGCATACCGTATAGATAGACAAACGGTGTCATCAGTAATTTCTGCGTTTTCACCGTCACTTGCAGCAACGTAACATGCACGCGATTTATCGCTGGTGGAATTTAGTGAGGTAGTTATCCGCGGCGCGTTCGGTATCGACATCACGCGAAAACACATGAAATTGTTAACAATGGAATAGGTGATTCATTTCACGAGAATCCACATTACGATTTTGACTGAAGGGTCCTAGCTGAAAGTAGGCATTCTTTTGCATCGGACTCGCGTGTGCCGTTAGCTGTCAAGTTGAGGTCTCTATATCTCTTCTACGTCTATAATCATTATTGGTCGTGAATTTTAAGTGTGTACGAGTGCATACGCAAAATTTCAGCCAAAGGATGCATCTTGTTTGTTTTGGCACATTTTATTTGAAGAACATTTTAAAACTAATCAAATTCAAATGTTTGAAAACAAAAAGTTTTCCAAAAACGTTCTGTGTTCAAATATAAATTTGTGGATAAAAACGTAGTGTGAATGAGGAATCTTGGATTATAAAACAAATAGTGGTGCTTATTTTAAAGTTGTGGGTCAGTATTCATTATAGTAACAATTATTTGTGCTATGTGCCCTACTCGACAATGACCGGGGCGCTTTCTTATTGTGATTAGGTGCTAGATGCAAACTTCTCGTTAATGGACCATACCGCATAATATTGATGTATTGTTAAGCATAGTATCATATGACAGGTTGTAAAGTATTGTCATTTTTGTTTATCTTCTGAGCCTCTCGAGTTTTTAAAAAGTTAACTCTTAAAGAGTGGTGTATTTTACCTAATTGAAAGCTTATCGATTTGCTTTGAACTTGTGTAATAGACTTATTTTGTGCTTTTAAATCGTTTGCGAGCTTGAAGTAAACACAAACCCCTGCTTGTATAACCATTCGTCGAACAACATAGAAAATTCACCGCCAATCGCAGTAATTATCATATCGACCTTCCAGCGATCAACAGAGTACGACAGCAAACTAACTAGCGAAGATCAATGATTGGTTAATTGTATTGTTTTATATATATATATATATATATATATATATATATATATATATATATATATATATGTGTGTGTGTGTGTGTGTGTGGCGAGACTAATATAAGTGAGAGCCGTATAACTAATTTGGCATTCCATATATACGAAATGCGGTTTGATCCTGACTAGGAAGGTCGAAACGCGTCAGTGCGTGCGACTGGTGGTGTTAACTTCAAATTTGTATTCTTGTTTTAAAGAGTTGTTACCACTAGTCGTGCAATAATTGATTGTTTATTTGTTATGTTGTTTCCAGTTCGGGCTTATCAGGGGATACCGGCCACAGCTTGCGAAACATGCTTCGACGAGCCTGAACCTGTGGAGAGGAATGGGATTTGCTCTAATCCAAATGCTAAAGCGTCATCTATGGAGGGTTCTGTTGGCACCGAAGATGGCGCATTGTCGTTATGCACGGTAATTCACTTTGTTGCGTATACATTTCATTTCAGCCATCATGTGCACTTGTCGCAGAAATGGAGAACTACTTGGCAGTTAGAAGTAAAATATGTTTAATATAGACTACATGCATATACGAAAAAAGCAAAGTATTCGCTATTTTTCGTCATGACTGATAGACCTGGCTCCTTTTAATACAAGTTTAGAACAATTTACCATCTAAAGAAGTAGATATTACAGCCGTGATGAGTTTTGGCGAAATACCTACTTAAGGGTGTAGACTATCTGTGCTTTAATGTAATTCATTGACTGATTTCTATTTCCTTTTTTATGGCCATTAATTCCTGCCGTCTAATGCTATTTTAATACGCTTTTACAATGTGGAAATTTTGATAAAACAAACAACTGAAGATATTTAAGCTTAATTCAGCAGAAATTCTATATTTTGTGTAGTAGGTTCTAAGCTATAGAATAGTTATCTTAACTGCACTGTAAATTTGTTAAATATGTAGTGACGGAATGGGAGCAAGCGTTCCAGACGTGAAGGGCAAGTTTTGGCTGCTGAAGGAAACCTTGGTCACTGACATCTGGGCAGATAGTGCTCATCAGCCTTGGTTAGCAGACTATCTAGGAGAAGGAAAACTCCGAATACAAACCGTCACTAGGAATGGGCGACATAGTGTTCTTTTACAGTCCACATAAAACCATGACGAATAAAACTTAAAATTATTACAAACTGCATCGGCCGTCGCGCAGTATAAAAAGTGTTGCCTTATCTGCTGAGCCGCGCAGGGTGGATAAGCGAAAGCGAGCTACGGCAGGCAACTTTATCTCCGATTCTGCCTCCCTTCCTTCCGCTTCATATTCTCAATCTAACAATAACACTCTTTTAGATACTATAAATATGGTTGGTTTAGATCATAACACTGAGCCCAATACCAGGTAGCCAAATATCGAAAATGGTTCTAATAGACGATTATTCACTAAACTTAGATTAGGTTTTAATGTAGGCGCATTTAATGTGCGAAAAGTAAAACAACTTGGACAGCAAGAATCTCTTGCTCGTACGTTGGATAAATTAGAAATCGACGTATGTTGTGTATCTGAAACCAGAATACAGGATCCTACGTGCATTACCGAATTGGTTGCACCATCCCTATCTACGCGTTATTGGCTTCGAACATCTGGTTCCACAGAGTTCTCTAAAGCCGGTAAATGGGGCGTTGGTATTGCCCTTAACGCGCGAGCTGAAGCTTGCTTAATTGAATGATCCCTTTAAATAGTCGATTGTGTGCGGCACGTTTAAATACATCTACTAATATCAAAGCAAAAAACCGTTATCATCGTTTCCTCTTCGTTGTATCTGCATATGCTCCTAACGATTGCGGCAAAGAAGAAAGCAAGGACGCTTTTTACTTTGAATTAAGCTCCTTACTAAGTAAAGCACAAAGTTCAGATATAGTCCTGGTTATGGGTGACATGAATGCTCAAGTTGGGCGCTTAAGTAACACAGAATTTCATTTAGTTCGAAGATACACTTTAAACTCGACACGCAACGATAATGGTGAACGGCTTTGGATAGCTGCGCTGAACATAGATTGTATTTAAGTAGTACAAACTTCAGACGTAGTGTTAGACATTGCGCTACATGGCGTCCTCCAGCACCCGGACAACGGTGGACTCAAATAGATCATGTAGCAATTAGTTATAGATGGCGTGGTTGCATCCAGGATTGCCGTTCTTTTTGGAACACTTATGTCGACTCGGACCATGCACTTATCCTTAAAATTTTACGGGAAAATAATTCAGAATAAATACTAAATTGATGTAGGCAAACTCGAACAACCGTCCTTCCGACAAAATTATGAAAATATTCTAAAGGCTAAAATCCGAATATACTTTGGTCCAAGATAAGTTCCACTATGCACAATGCAGGTACTACTGTATGTGGCATTTCAGGTCCCCGTAGAAATAATCACTGTAAAATCTATAGAGATACTCTAAATAGGGCGCCAAATTCCACCTGGCTCGACTCATAATAATACCCGTCGCAATATAAGACGCCAACTTAAGCGAAGTCTAAAAGTCGATCTCGAAAAATTTTGGACCAAAAAGGCTGAAGAAATAGAAGTAGCTTTCGCGTCAGGTAATAGTTGCTGTTTGTTCCAACTTATCCGCGCAACAGGTCCGAGAAAATTAAAAGTTAGTGAAACTATAAATGATATAGTAACAACGATTTAATAACTGATAAAATAAGTCGTCTTGACAGGTGGGCTGAACACTTTAGAGATCAATTTTCGTGGCCACCCGCGTCAGGTCCGATTTACGAAAGCATGTCTGCATCTAAAGTGTGGAATGTTAGTCCCGAAGAACCATCCGAGTTAGAAGTACACGATGCAATCCTATCTCTTAAACGCTGCAAAGCCGCAGGCCCCGATGATTTGCTTCCAGGATTGTTTAAGGATGATATCGATATAATTTCAGGAGCGTTGACCAAACTTTTTCATACTATATGGAATAAGGAAACCGTACCTCTTGATTCGAATGAGTCGACCATCATTCCCATCTTCTGAAAAGGCAATCGTAATTCGTGCGATAATCATCGTGGTATAAGTTTGACTCCGGTCTTGTCTAGGTTATTTGCTTAGATTATCCTACGTCGTCTTAGCGCTTCACGTGAATCACATACAAGAGAAGAACAGGCCGGATTCCGCGCAGGACCAGGCTGTATAGATAATATTTTTACGTTAAGGCAAGTTCTCGAACAGAGACATTTATATCACCGTCCCAAAATAGCAGTCTTTCTAGACTTCAAGGGTGCATTTGATTCGGTGGATCGCAATGTTTTATTCCATATTTTGTCGAAAAGCGGTGTGCCCACAAAATTTTTTTAATATTATACGAGCTCTCTACACAAATACTTCTGGTCGCGTTAAGGTCTACAACGAATTAACGCATAACTTTACAACCAGCAGTGGTGTTCGTCAAGGTTGTCCACTTTCCCCATTTTTGTTTAATTTTGTAATCGATGCTATTATGAACAACACTCTCCCACACATTCAGGACGCTGGAGTTGAAGTTCTCCCTGGCGATAAGCTAGTCGATCTTGACTATGCGGACGACATCGTACCATTATTCGATAATCAGGATGCTGCACAGGCTACCTTGAATAGATTAACAGACGTTGTTCCGTCTTTCGGTATGAAATTCGCACTCTCTAAATGTAAAATACTGTTACAAGATCACCCACCACCAACTCCAACGTTGCGACTGCAGAATGAAGATCTAGACATAGTCGACAGGTTTACATATCTTGGGGAGCTCTATCAGTAACTTAGGCAATATGTCTGACGAGGTAAGAATACGAATCGCGAAAGCTAGAGTAGCTTTCTCGAACCTTCGTCATTTATGGAGAAACGCGAATATTCCACTTTGCCTTAAATGTCGTGTTTACAATGCGTCTGTACGCGCAGTCTTACTATACGCTAGTGAAACTTGACCTCTTAGAGTTGATTTGAGACGCTTACAGGCATTCGATCATCGTTGTTTGAGAAGTATAGCACATGTTGGTTACCAACAACGAATAACTAACGTTGACATCCGTAGACGTATTTTTGGATCTGCCAACAAGTGCTCCTCGTTATAAAAACAAATAAGGCTCCATCAACTTCGGTGACTCGGTCTCATTTTGCGTATGCACTCGATTTGATTACCCAGTAGAGCTCTGTACTTTCATCCAGCACCAAATTGGCGTAAGAGACAAGGTGGGCAAATTTTGACATGGCAGAAACAATTGAAGTCACTAACATCCAAATTGGGTTGTATAGAACCCATTCGTCTGCCAGGATAGGGTCCTCATGCGCACCAAAATTCTTGTTTAGAAACTTAATGATTTGGCATCGAATCGAGCTCAGTGGCTATCTTGTTGCAGATGCCTTGTAGAATCATCTTCGCAACTGTCTTTTATTAGTAGGACAAAGTTAGCTGCGAGGTTTGGTTTGTTGATGACGTGATACAGTGAAATCCGCAAGGAAGCTGTATTGCTGATGTCGCCTTGCCCGAATGTTAAATTGGCCGAAATGGTGTTGTGGAGAGGTTTAGTTTGCCTCATATCTGTGAGTTATCCTGATAAATTTATTCATAATAGCAAGGTAATCCTTCACTCTCTGCCTCTCTCCCTCTCTCGTAAACCTCACTAATAATTTGTTTGAATTCACTTATATACTTTTTTCACTCCTTATGGTTATATGGCAGTGAAACATTAGTCACTTTTGACTTTTGTATGGCTGGACATGATGATGATCTTAAAATATTCCGTGTACCCTATTGAAACCCGTGCCCATTAACGAGAAGCAAGTGGTGTAGCAGACTAAATTTATGCCAGGTGGTGGGCTAAAGAAGTTAACTGAATGAATGCAGCCGTGATGCATAGGATTTATACTTCAAGAAAGATTTTTTGAAAGAAAATCCGTTGGTTTTGGGTGGAGATAATGTGGCGCTTCCAGCACTTACTGATTACTTATGTTTAGGCTTAAATGTACAAAATATTGAGAAATAGAACCAGTGTCTTTCCTCCGTGCAGTGTAAAGGTAATGACAAATGAATACCACAGCACTACACCAGAAATTAGCACGGGTTTTTTCATTGCCACGTAGCTGTAAATTTGAAACTCTCCACTGGAAATTGGCGGCCTTGGGCTCATTTACCGCCTTCGCGTGTGTGTGAATTTAATGGTCATCTAGTAGTGAAATATCAGTATAATGTGCTGACGTAATGCTGATTTGTAAGTACCAAGTATTGGCGTATGTGGAGAAGCTTTCGCACTGCTATGAAACGGACAAGCACGACAGAAAATTCTATTGCATAGCCAAGCTGTTGCCACGAAGCAAGGAAACATGTTTTTGAATAAATTGACTATCACACATTGTTTCACCTATTCCGGACTCACTGGCACTGTTAAACATTTATTAATTTACTAATAATGATGAAACCATGATCTAGTAGATTGATTGTTTATTGTAACTAAGATGATCAAGCACTACTTTTTTCTTTCATTTTACTTTATTAGCCAATTGTTCGGAGCAATCGTGTGATCCGTGTAGAAATGTTTTCAGTTTAACTTGCGTAGATTCAAGACACGTATCAACATTTTGAATAAACGCTAAAGAACAGGTTATATTGCTGCAATCTGTCGCGTAATATTTGTCGATTAAAAGTTTATGTCTTACACATAGAGCGACTGAGTAATCTAGAAAAGTAACGGTAGTGGGACTCGTTCGTCTATCACGATTCGGTACAAATAAGCATTATATTTCTTGGTTGGACACCCTGCATGATATGGCATCGACCGAGCTCTGTCAATTTATATTAGAATCATGTTGACCTTATTTAGCTAGGAAGAGTTGACTGTGGGGTTTGAAGGTGTCATTGAAGTGATACCGTCGAAAGTGAAATGAAGCTGTATTTTCGATTTTGCCTTACTTTGAAGTGGACCTGGCCTTAATGATTTTGTGTAGAGATCTGGGTTGCTTAATTTCTGTTTGTTACCTAGGTAAATATCTCCATCCGTACTAGCTCCTTTTCAGAAATCCCTCTTTTAACATAGTTATTGTTTTAAATTATTATTTCAATTATCTTACCCAGGGTGTATTGTTGTGATTTTTTACTTATTGAATGCTGTGTTATTGCTCTCTTCAATAATAATAATAATAATAATAACAATAACAATGATGATGATGATGATGATGATGATGATGATGATGATGATGATGATGATTAGCGTCAAAACGTTTTGCAGTGAATTGTTGAGAGTTTTCCTGTTTATCTCTTTAAAGATTTTTTTCAATAAACACAGACATTGCGATCATTTGACGGTTCGGCTGTGTACGGCCTCTCCTGTGGGCATCGCTTTTGCCTTGACTGCTGGGCGAGTTATCTTAACGTTCAAATAGAGCGTGGCAACAGTTTGAACATTGAATGCATGGCCAGCGATTGTCACCTTCGAGTGCCCGAGGACTTTCTCCTTCGATGCATCGACAAGGCTACGTCTTTGCGGGATAGATACTTCCAATTTGCAAATCGCGCCTTGGTAGAGGTGAGTTTTTGCTTCCTTTGTAGAGCTTTTAGGTGAACTATTTCCACGCACGGCCTAGATGCGTAGGTGTTTTTATCTAACACTTCCTGAAATTGATGACAATTTTCATGAACTGTTTAAGCGTAAATGGGTGTGCTGATTTTATATAAAATGAAAGCATGAGTAGAGATTTATGTTTTCCATATGAGTATTGCATATTTTTCGAAATGTGCTCTGTTTAACACAGGATTCCAGCTTATTTCGATTTGTTATTAGTTAGTGGGAATTGGAAACACATAATAATGCACACGATGCCGCTAAATAAAGTGTTCAACTATGCGTTCACGGTCCTCCTTGTCTATGTTTTAAACCAAATACTAGAATTATCTCGGTGGCATAGTGAGCAGGATGCTCAAACGTCCCACTTGGATTCTCTGACAATTAGTAGCGGAAACTGAAATATTTGGCTAGTTTTAGAAATTTTTATGCTGAATAAATTCGTGATATAACGTCGTCTAAAATGCTAAGCTTTTTTGGCACTACCTGTATTCACCCTTTTAACTTGCGAAGAACCTAGTATATTTAAATTGTTATTATTATCACTAACATACCTGTCTAATGACTTAAACTGTTTTTGGCATCACTGGTCGTTTATTTTTATTACAGTATCTATAAAGCTGTTCATTTTACACGACCATGTATCATGTAATTCAGACTAGGCTGATGTTAAACTTTCTATGATCCGTGAAATATGAATCTTTTAAAATATCAATATAATTTATCTGTTATGCATCTCACAAAGTGTGTTATTTTTTTCGTCGTGCAAACTTGAATTTCCTCGAGATGAGTTGACGTTAAGGTGGTAGCTTTGATGGAATTTAAGTTTTCTGATCACCTGAAACTGGTCAATTTTACAACAATTGCGGTGTGAAAAATTGTCTTTTAGTGATGTGATCTAACCAATCGTGATACGCGTATTCGCATAAAAGACAATCGGGGCAGAAGATTTTGAACAATTTTTTAATTATTATTTACATAACGATGTTTTATAAGATCATGACATGTTCTGCAAGAGATTAGATCCACAAAACTGCTAAATGTTAGCAATATTTGGTGTGTGGGGTGGCTCAGTGGTTAGAGCACCAGATTCCGAAGCAGACGTGCCCACTTTCAAGCTCTGTCAGCGACAAATTCTGGCCAGTACGTGATAAGTTTCCAATAAGGACGAAACCGGTCTACTGGATGAATTGCCTTTTCCACACTGTACAAAACGGGTCAGGTGTTTATATAAAAATCACAACCTTGATTAAAATTAATTGTTATCACCGCCCGCACAACCGATGTTCGCTTGTATATACAACCATTTGCTCTTAACTGTAAAACAATTTAAGAGTTTATCATATTATTAGTTTTATGCTTATTTATAAAATATGGATAATCATCAAGGCTAAGAATATTCGCACACCATTCAACTTAAAATGTAAGCTTTCATGCGTACAAACACGCAATGCTCTCTCACACTATGTCTTAACTATGCATTTTCCATTTCCGTAGGAGTAGATGTTGAATGATGAATATTGTTATATCTCTGATATGTTCTGGAAGACTAATCTGCCTAATGTACCATAGGTTTTACATTTAAGCAACACGCGAAGAACAGCAAAAGTATTTTTCACTTTGCTTTCAATTGCAAATCGAACATTCTATTGTCATTTATTGAATTTATAAAACAGTTCTTCGATATGCATGGCTATGACAGTCTAAAAATCTGTAATCAACATAACGGTTATTTTAATCAAGGTTGCGGTCTTGATGTAAACACCTGACCCAGTAATTACTTACATACGTCAGTATAAACTAAGAATTGTATCAGTCAGAAAGATGCATTCATCCAGTAGACCAGTTTATTGGGAACTCATCATGTACTGGCCAGAATTTGCCCATGAGGACGGGACTCCGAACCTGGGCACGATCTTAGCTGCAAGATCTGGTGCTCTAACCACTGAGCCAGGCTGGATTGAGCCTGCAGTGGTTCCAGAGACAGACGTGCCCAGGTTTGAGGTCATCACAACAGAGTCTGGCCTTGAAGGTACATGATGGTACAATAAGGACAGGATGATGCAATTCATGGGTTGCTCACAGCATTGATAGTACTGGAGTCAAACCACAACATGTTATCACCTGGCAATGTTCGTTTAGTACTCTTTCAACAGATTTGTATTATTTTAATTATTATACTAAATCATAACTCTTTTATTTCAACGAAAGAGATATAAGGAAGGAAGAAAAGCAAAATGCTATCAGCAAAAGTATCATTAAGTATCTCCATCACTGCTCCCCTATCATCAGTATTTGGCCGTTTTGTTCTGTGTTGGCGGCATTGCTGTGGATGAGTCGGTTTGTCGTTTGAAATGGGTGCTGTCGTACTTTTAAATTCCAGACAGTAGATAGAACAATTGTGACTAGCGCCATCATCTGTATCTTCTTTCGAAATAATTGTATATTCATTGTTAGAAGTATTTCGTTGATTTCTCGTGATGCTTTGTTCTGCGCATTTATTTTATGCCTATTCATCTTATATAAGAGTCATCCTCGCCTACGTTTGTGCAGTGGTGGTAGTTGTACTAAAGTGATGTCGGCCAAATTGCCGAAGGCACGTCGTGTTAATTGTTCATCATGTGGAGCGGAGTTCTGCTTCGCTTGTGGGTCTGAATACCATGCACCAACCGCTTGTGACACTTTTCGACTGTGGTTGGTGAAGTGCCGTGAAGACTGTGGCACAGCAAACTACATGATGTCAAACACAAAAGACTGCCCAAAGTGTTTTGTCACAATCGAGAAGAATGGTGGCTGCAACCATATGGTGAGTTCTAAGATTATTGTGTACTATTTACCTCCGTTGATATAGTTCTCATAGTTACTAACAAACGACATAGCAGGTTGCCTGTGATATAACATCGCCTGTCTGATAATTATTTCGACTGGCCGAAGACAGGACGATAAATGATGATTAATTTAAGCACATTACATACTCGAGATAATTACATAAGGGTGATGAGATAACGGTGTGAACTAGTTTAATACAATCCACAGGTAAGTATGGATATTGAACAAAAAAGGTTTTTTGGGCAACTTAGATTTATTATATGTTGGAATTTATATTAAATTTTGTCTTCTGACGTTTCGAGCTCGAGCTGTCAATATATATATATATATATATATATATATATATATATATATTCTTATAATTAGAAAAATACAAATAACAAAGTGGATAAAGGACATTTATTTAGTGAATACTAATCATCTCTTATACAATCATACATATTTATACATTTTGGGTTTTCAATTGATTATGCTAGTGGTAACAAATCTGACTCATTTTTACTGCTGTTTCTTGTTTTGACTAGTTGGTGAGTGTGTATGCGTTTGTGTTTGTGTGTATGAGTGTTTGCATGTAAAGGTCATTCTCGCAGTATTGCGAAGTGATGTCTGATATCTTGTCATTATTGTTTGATAGCTTGAGAATTAACCATTTGTGCGCATTGTTCACTGTTACATATACAAGTGCTATTTTTCCCAGTATAGTTGATCGTTTCACCTCGTTGCGCAAAGTTATCACGTGGTAACAACGCCAGTGTTGATTCCAGTGTTAAACGCTCACATTGTT